>LUGF01050772.1:124361-138688 GCA_001625245.1 Calycopis cecrops | reverse complement strand
GCGGTTTTCGATCCCGTGGTAATATCGAAATGAAAAATAGACGCTGGCCGATTCTCAGACCTACCCGATATGCATACGAAATTTCATGAGAATCGGTTGAGCTGTTTCGGAGGAGTATGGTAACTAACATTGTGACACGAGAATTTTATATATAGAGAGATTTATTTTGTGTCAGTAGGTATGTTTATTTGTATGTTTTTTATCCAATTTCTAATTTCCATTCCCTCGATCATAGGCAGAAATTCCCACGGAAATACAACGGAATTGGGGTTAATTTAATATTTTTTTTCCATGCATACAATACACATGCTTGTATCTGTTGTATCACGGGGAAAAACACATAACTCTTACCACGAATCTAATAAAAAAAAACATCGCTTTTTCGTAGTATAAGGGGACAAACAAGCAGTCGGTGTCTTTGGCTACCGATGCCCGCGAACATCCGCGTGATTGTTATGCAGATACGTGGCCCTCCCCTCCTCCTCGCCCCCATGGGCCACCGGCTACTAACACACCACACGAAATGTGACAACATAACGGTCACTTTACGGAAGTATTGTACCAGTAAGAGGTAGTGCCACGCTGCATGCTTGCATGCAGCCGAATTGGGCCGACGATCGGGGAGGTACCTCTCGCTTACACGAGACCGGCGTAAAGGGACAGCTGTTCTGTCGCGTTTCGTGCGGCGTGTAAGTAGCCGGTGGCCCATGGAGGAGGGAAGACGAAGGAGGGCAGCGCATCTGTACGGCCTCTATGCGGATGTCTATGGGCGTCGGTAGTCATGAAAATCGCTCCGACTGCTCGTTTGCTCCCCTAAACCGTAGGAAAAAAAGGAGTAAGCGAGTTGTACCTCCCCGGTCGTGGCGGCCCAATTCGGCTGCATACATGCATGCAGTGTGGCATTACTTCTTACTTAAAAGCCCGTTATCAAATGCCCAATTGTTTCCTTATCTGTGCATCTGCATCACGTGATAATGTTATCTCCGGAATATTTTAAATTAAATTAACGTTTTATGTAAAGTAACACACCATAGGTGTATGAATAAAGTCATTGCTATATACAGATATACGGAAAGACCAGTGAACTAAGATCTGAAAGCCCGGCAACGCGTATGCAAGACTAGCTTTGCGGATGTCTATGGGCGGTGGTAGTCACTAACCTGCTCGTTTGCCCACTATGAGATAAAAAATTCAGCTGCCGCCTTTGGTATTTCCGGATCTTCAAGAAGCCACACACATAGAGAGTAACTTGGATTAACACAGGATAGTTTTTATCCCGAAAAATGTTTCTATGAGATGCCATGGGATGATTTTCCACGGGGTCGAAATTTACGCGGGTGAAACCGCGGGGCGCTGCTAGTAAAAAATAAATTCAGCTGCATCCTTGGTGTTTCCGGACGTATACGACTTAGGGAACTTCAAGAATCCTACTCTCTTAAAGGCCGGCGACGCAACTGCAACCCCTGGTGTTGCAGATGTATGTGGGCGTCGGGAATCACGTCACCGGTGGCCCGACTGCTCATTTTCCCCCTATTATGTATAATTTATAAATAAAAAAAGATGTGTAACTAACATGATGAGATTGAAGACTGTCCAAAAGCAGTAGAGTCTTCGCAAGAAGAAAAGAAGGAAGCAAGAGAACGATAATGACCTACTTTCTTGTCGTTGATTCTCTCGTTTCTCTCTACCTACAGAGAAAGGGATCTGGCGAGTATGTGTGTATAGATATGCCTGCATATGTGTGGACAATTCTGTAAGTCTGCATGCATTGGAATAAAGGTTGTAGGGTTAAGAGGTTCATGGATTTTAAGGTTTTTATCTGCATTAAAACTACATAGTAGAGGAATAAATAAATAAACATAAGTGAAGCAATCTTTGCCTGGCTGCTTATGCACATCCACAATAGACACCTAATTTAAACATAGGTTGAGCATAAATAAATATTTGAGTCTAGAACTCATTCATTTTAGTAAAAAAAATATCTAAGATATTAATTAATAACTAGAAGTTATAGTAAACAAAATACATAGTTTATATAGTGAGCACAAGAAATTTTGATACCTATACCAAATAATTTAAACGTACCAGCACCCCGCGATTTCAACCCTGTAACTTTGAAACTTTTGGAAATATCAGGATAAAAATATACTTCACGACAACTCTCAAATCTACCGAAAATACATAGAAAATTTCATTAAAATCGGTCGAGCCGTTTCGGAGAAATTCGATCACAAACACCATACTAGGTTTTAATGTCAAATACGTACTCAGAAATAAACTACATGTTACGTAAACATTTCTATAATTTAATTATTTATTTTCACACAATAAAGAAAAAAAATAGATTTTAAAATGATTATAACATATTTATAATATAGGTAATACTCTGTTCATTATAATTTAACGTATTATATTATAAGTATAATAACGATTCCAAGTTAATTATTCACGAGACGTAAATCATTATATTTGTTATCGCTTTCTAACTTTCGTGGGGCGCAAGGTTTTCTAGTTTTTCTAAAACCCAAAAGAAAACGCCCACGGACGCTCAAACATTTTTCTATAAACATTTTTGAGCGCATATCTTTAGCCCAGATGAGGTGGGAGTGGGGGAACGGATAAAACAGAATGGCGGGCCGCGACTAACATCATACATAGTCCGGCGCTAGTTATAGCATTATTATATAAATTGTAATAGTAAAAAAAAATAAAAAAAAAATGAAGTGCTTATTAGTGATCTTGGCCTGCTGCGCTCTCGCCAGCTGTCAGAGCGACAACTCCCTGGAGACAGCCGTCAATTTCATCAAGGACTGCAAGGGGGATTACATATTGTGTGTCAAGGTAAGAATCTTTACCTCATACCTCTTTTTATCTCGTAAGAAATAATACTTTTTTGAAAATAGAGAACAATGCTGTTAGAATTTTCGTAAGAAAAAATACGTCTTAATAAAGAACTATTTAGACTACTATAGCGGTTTATTGAAGTATTTGGAAGAGGAAGGAGGGCAACGCATCTGTATGACCTCTATGCGGATGTCTGTGGTAGTTATGAAAATGGCTCCGACTGCTCGTTAACGCCCTTATACTATAAAAAATGTTCTGTAGTGGTACTGAAAGCTTAGGGAACATTTAATAATATGGGTTAGGTGGCGTTTCGCAATAATATTCACATTTAATATTAAGCTAGATACTTTTATTGTGTCTATATTTTGTTGTTGCAACCAAACCTATGGGAGAGTGATGTGAATAGAGATATAAGGAAATGGTAAGGTTTTGGCTAATAGTTAGTGAAATTGAGTTCGTAGATGCTCAACCCCATACCATGTTTTTAGGGGTATAATAAATACTATTACCCTTATGGATTGAAAACTCTTTGTGTGAATCAGTTTGGCTTACTTTCATCTATAGTTTTTATTTCATGCAAATATCAACGAAAATTATCATCATTAAAATTTGATAATCGACTGGCGCAGTGGTAACATTACATCTGGTTACGACGGAGGTAGCGGGTTCGAACCCCACCCCTGCTCATGGATGCTTTTATACGTATTTCTACAATAAAAATCCCGTTTTCTAGTACCTGCAACATAAGTCTTTAAGGATACTTAGCACTGGACTAGGCAAATCTGTGATTTACACAGCTTTAATCACACAGTTTACTATCGTTATCATCAATGACGTGCATACAACCTTAAAATACTTTAAACGCACACAGAACTTGAGGTCTTAACCTGCCATTGCTAATCAGGACAACAGGTTACCTCAGTAAATAGGTACATATTATCTATGTATGTAAAACTCAAAGGTGACTGACTGACTTTGTGATCAACCCACAGCCCAAACCACTGGACGGATCGGGCTGACATTTGACACGCAGGTAGATGTTATGTCGTAGGCATCCGCTAAGAAAGGATTTTTATAAACTCAATCCCTAAGGGGGTGAAATGGGGTGCTGAAGTTTATATGAATTTCGTAGAAATTAAACGCGGGTGAAACCGCGGGGCACAGCTAGTAATATAATAAATCTAGCATGTTGGATGTGTCTATTAATCTGTCACTTGTTACTTAAGGGAAACTATCAGTAAACGATCTGTCATTAGAAGATTGCATGTACAATGAGCTAAGGGCAGTTCCAAATTAAGGTAGAAGCGAGAGCTCATATCCATCGCTGGTCAGGTATATTTGGATATAAGATCTAGATAGAGAAATAGACTTGGAAGATACCTAGATAGAGATCATTCTCTATCTAAAAGCCTTATGGTTTTTAGTATATTTAAGTGTTAGAGAAAACAAAAGTTTCAGAGGATTACAGCAAAACTAGTCACTTGTGGACTGAGGTGGTAGTTAAGTTATTAAAAGTTCCCGAAGATAATTATTTAATTGTTCCGATTAACAAAAGTTATTGTTTTGCTTCGCTTTTCTGGCGCACCTTTCAATATTGAATCATGTTTTGTTTGAGTAAAAACCAATCGAGTGTCGAACTTCATTACCATCTAGAATAGAATAGAACATATTTATTTAGGAACATTCTTATTACACTCTAAAAAACATCTCTTTTTCATCTTGAATTTCCGCTACACTCGGGTCTTAGATTAAAAATTGAAAGTATTATCTTTTATGTACTAGTTACCTAAGCACTTGAACTAAACGGATATTAAGCATTCATTCATACTGAGCACTTTATAAAAAGTGAGTTCAGGTCAAGATGATTTCTATTTTTGGAATACACAACAGCTGACTGCTCAAATTCAAACCTTAAAATTCTTACATAAAGTCCACTATAAGAATTTAATTTTTATTATATTCCTGATAAATTTCTTAACAATAACTATTATCTTGTTCAATGTTACATAATTATTAATACTATTTGTTTCGTTCGTCCGTTTTGCGCAGATCAGGGTTAGGATTGAACCCGTAGTAGAGAATTGACATTTAAAAAGAGATTTGTCAAATCCCATTTAGAATTAAATATTTCGACTTCAATTTTTGATTTTATCATTTATCAAATTCAAAAAAGGCGGAGTTCGACTTTTTATTACATATTTTATATTACGTATATATCTAAAACTATTTATCTCGGTAGGTGTTTCTAAATCGGTAATAATAGAATTTCTGCCAAAGGTACCACCAGCAGAACCGGTTCCATTTCCGCTGCAATGAATGCCACTACCCCTATTTCAATGTCGGTTATAATTTGATATTCCATATTTTAAAATGACACAGAAACCTTACCATGCACCCAATTCGGTTGCTCTGCAAATTGAGCTTCAACAACCGAGCTACCTCTCGCTCACACGACACCGGCTTTTATTGCTACGTTCTCGTGTTTCGTGCAGTAAATATCGCAGCTTGGGGGATGGGGTCAAATAGGCGACCGCTCGTTTGGCCTCCTGAGCTATAAAATATACATATATGTCTCAGTCTCTGTGTGCGAGTGTGTGTGTGTGTGTGTTTCGACGAAGCGGGCTAGAGTCCAGCCCCAGCAGCATTAGCATATCTAAGACGAGTGAAAGTGGTCCGGCGCAGCATCTCTGCCAGTTTCTAATACATGTCGGATTTCCGTTACATATATTTTATTGGACGCCGACCGCTCGACCGTGGCGTCATCATCATCGAAGTGTATTGGTTGAAGCTGGGTTACTTTTATATCATTGAAACCGTTGATATCTTATTTTAGATTCAAATCTAATAGCTTAGCTTAGCTAGCTTGAATCACACTTGGACAGCGATATATTAGAATAGAATATAATTCTTTATTCTGTGACTAGCTGACCCGGCAAACTTCGTACCGCCTCAGAATCTATAAATAAAGACCTGAATAATAATTGCTGAATGTTATCAAAACTTAACCGGAAAACTTAACTCTAAAGTATTATTCTCTTATTTACTTTAGAGTTCTTTATACTGTTTAAACCTTCCCTGGCCAACCTAGTTTTACCGAGACTAACGGACAGCATATCCATATATATAAAACTCAAAAGTAGGACTGACGTAGTATCTATAAACGCACAGCCCAAACCACTGGACGGATCGGGCTGAAATTTGGCATGCAGGTAGATGGTATGACGTAGGCATCCGCTAAGAAAGGATTTTTATAAATTCAAACCCTAAGGGGGTGAAATGGAGTGTTGAAGTTTATATGGATTTCTTAGAAATTAAACGCGGGTGAAACCGCGGGGCACATCTAGTTTTATATAGATATATATACATAGATATATATGTATACAATACGAAACACACCATTTACATTAACCATCAAAGACTAATGGGATATACGTCTTTTGCAGGAGAAGCTCTTAAGAATCGTGGACAACGTAAGATCATCTCGCTCTATCACCATCATCGATGGTGTGACCCTCAAGTCGGACTCAGAGCTGAGGTCCCCTAAGAAGCTGGACGCCCTCCCCGTGGACCCCACGGAGAGGGACGCGGAGGTCAACTCCCGCCTCTTGGACGGAGTCGTCAGCCTGTTCGAGACCCACGCGCTGGAGGTCAAGATGAATGAAGTTGATAAAAAGAACATGCAGCGATCTCTTGAAGAAGGTAAGGTTCCGTGAGGTAAACTGGTTTGATTCCAGACTTGTGATGTTTCTGGGATAAAGTGAGCAGGGTTTTTGTAGGAGACCAATGAGTAGCCGGTGTCATGTCACCAAACCGAAGCCCATAAATATCCGCATGTTTGTGTACCGTACACCACGCGAGAGCATAACCATTTCACTCCAGTGTCAGGGAGAGTATTACGGTCGTGTCGTCCTAATTCAGCTGCAGTTTTGATCTGCAATTAAGATTTGGACTTATAATAAATAGCTGCGCCTAAATTTTGATCCCGTGGAAAATAAAAAACCATCCCATGGCATTCCATAGACGAAGAATTCAGGATAAAACTATTCTGTGTTAATCCAAGTTACCCTCTAAGTGTGTGCCAAATTTCACGAAAATCGGTTCAGCAGTTTTTGCGTGAAGGAGTAACAAACAAACAAACATACAAGCTTTCGTATTTATAATATTAGTAGGATAAAACCAACACTGGATCTAATTCCAACCTAAACCCCACAGGCCATCATCTAAACAGAACCTGCTAAACTTTACAATCAGGTTATTCGTTTTGGACAATCAAATCAAAACGCCAGAAGCGGTAATAACATTCGCCATCAAACCACCATAATCAATCTGTAATTATGGCGGTATCACAAAGAGGTGTAATTAATAACGCGCCCCGTGATTGACAGTGAAAGTGGTCCGATGGCGTGGGCGACACAGAAAGCGAGTTTCTAATCATATTTTTATCAATGATCGGGTCAAATCATACCGTGATATTCAAAAGATATGCGGTTTTAGCATGACATTTGACTAATGAGTTTTGATGGTTAAGATAACGTCAGATTAAAAAGATTTGATACTAGTGTAGAAGATACAGGAAAATGTGCTCAGTGACAACCAAATTATTAACCTAAATTACCTAATTACTTATAAAGATAAAATAAACACAAAAAGGTATCCTGTGTTGTCTGAAAAATATTTTATTTTATTATATTTTAATATTTTATACTAGCAGCGCCCTACACCCGTAAATTTGGATATCGTGGAAAATAGAAAATCATCTCACGGCAGCGCATAGGAACTTTTTTCGGGATAAAAAATATCCTATGTGTTAATGCAAGTTACTCTCTGTGTGTGCAAAATTTCATGAAAATCGGTTCAGCAGTTTTGGTGTGAAGGAGTAACAAACTTACAAACTTTCGCATTTATAATATTAGTAGGATATACATATTCTATAAGTAAGCTCATAATGTATTTACGCAATAGTGTACCCATATAACACTTGTTACTTTAGCATTATTATATTTTGCAAAAGTTTACATTAGCTAGTCTTTTTCAATAGTAGAAATAGCCTATATATTTCTATTTCTGTAATATGTTCACGCATGTATTCTACCGGGATAGAGACCGATGATGATGACGTTGATACGCCGAAACGAGTTACCCGCAAACTTCCGTTTGTGGTTACAAAGATCAAGCTCTAGTGGTTTCACTCTATTGACAGAGTGTTTTGTGACCCAGTGTTCTTTCTGTCTCCCTCTGTTTCGGTCTCATTTTTAAGAGCTGGAGTATGCAGAAAAAAAAGTGTATAAAAAGACTTATAAAAAGATTCATCTGTTGGATATACATGAAATTTCGCATTCGCAAAAGTAGCACTCGAAAAAGCTCAATTTCATTCAGCGTCCGAACAATATTTTAATATATAAAAAAATCGTTATAATCTAACTTCCACCGCTTTTTATGAAATATGTGCTTATTCGGTAGGTCTGAAAATAAGTCGTAAGAAGCCTTTTTCCAAGAGACGGAAAATTATGAAATATAACAAAGTGTACCAAAATTCAGGACAGGTTGTAAGCCTTTCTCGCAAAAACTATTGGAGGGATTTTGACGAAACATTTTTATATAGCTAGGTATTAGTTTTCCGGTAATATAAAGATCTTAATTTTTTTTACTATTGTGATGACAGTATCGCCACGTAACATTTCACGTTGCCATGACAACAAATTCTGGAATACTAGCAGAACATCGTCTGCGGGTCAGCTAGTAAGCTATAAATTGGCACTGGTATATATAAAATACACTTGACATTTATACAAGCTGTGTAGCTTGTATAAATGTCAAATGTATTTTATTATCTGTGCTATTAAGGGCGAAGCTCGTAAAAGTAAAAGTACGAATGTTCTAGAAACATAGACCCAGTTTATGGTGGCCCTTTGTAACGCAGTTATGGTGTGTGAGCATAAATTACCATGAGCATGGGAAACGTAAGTGGAATGTGAAATGCCTCCACAAGCGGCAATTTGCCCTTCTCTGCTCCTAAACAATACAAATTATAAGAACCATGAGGCATTGCAAACACATTAGAATACCTCTACATACAGGGTTATTTATAAAACACCAGCAATAGCTTTCAGACAGCCCACATCTTTAACAACAACAATATAGACTTTTTATAATGCGCTATATTTAATTTTTTCACACAAAAATAAATTTGAATTAAATTTTTCGTCCGAGCGTTATAAGTGCATCACGTGCCTACAATAATCAACGAACACGAGCACAGCTGTCCACATGTGCGGGCTATGCGGAACAAATGATGCCATAGTACAATAAAAACTTAAAAAAATCATTTAAAATTGATTTATTGTGTATCTGACAGCTTGCTGGTGTTTTACAAATAATCTTGTGTATACCTCTCGCTCACACAAAGACAACTGTACTTTGCGTTTCGTGTAGTCTGTCAGTCTCTGCTCGCTCTTCTTAATTGGAGGGACGGAGGGTCTAAGCGGGATAACAGTTATGTGGGTGACTTCCGATGGATACTGCAAACTATGGAACGGTAACTGTATTAAAAACCTTCCAAATGTAGGTACTGATAAATTGCCAACTTTAAGAGGCTCAAAAAACTCTTAAAAATAATGACAGAGATATACAATGCGAATATGTAGGATTTTGATTATGTAGCCAAGTACTGCACCAAAATGTAGATAGGACCATGTGGTCAGATTGATCTGGTATTGTCCGAATGTACAGACAAGCTTTGGCAACTTTGTATGAAAACTATGAATGAAAGCAAGACAATTTAAAATCTTATAGAGTTTAGTTACAGTTAAGTCTGATTTGGATGAAATTTGACACAAATTTAGAGTAAATTTTACTTTATATCCCGATCAGAAAGAAATTCCTTTTAGACAAATTTAATGGTCGTAGCACACTTATCAACTCGGAAAGGGATCGTAACCGTATCACCTCGAGCCGGTCAGTATTATTTGTAGGAAACTGCATACTGTAACGCACACTAATGGGCAGCGTATCGTCTTCGCTTTTCTAGGCGAGGCGTTTACGACCCCTGTCCGAGTTGATAAGTGTGCGGCGACCACAATATATCGTCATTCTAGCCGGCCCGTGCCCACTACGTTGAGCATCAAATAAATTCTTTATTCATAACTAGCGGAAGCCCGTAACTTCGTTTACGTGAATTCGTATTTCTACCGCAATCGGTTAAAAAGTAATCTATAAGCCTTCCTCGCCAAATGGACTATCTAACACTGAAAGAAATTTCAAATCGGTCCAGTAGTTTCAGAGATTAGCGCGTTCAAACAAACAAACTTTTCTGCTTTATATTATTAGTATAGATATAGATATATAGTATTTATTATAGATCATAAAATATGACCCATGTTACATACAGATAATGTGGCTTGTTATTAGCGAAAGAATGATTAAAATCGGTCCAGTAGTTATATATCTATTCGATACAAACAGATAATATTTCTTCATCATGTATATATATTATAAGTAATAAGTAGTTGGTATAAATATCTATACTTATACCGAATTACTTATTACATTAGGCAATCCCGGATATAACATAATTGTAGAAATTATATCCGTGAGCATAATTTGAAAATATTATAAAAAGAAGAAAGTGTGTAATATAATCTCAATTAGCAAAATATATGACACACATTTTATAATGTAAATTATGTAAATAACAATTGCATTCACACTCATTAGAGTAAGTGAGTTAAAAAAATAAGTTAATCATTAGCTTAAGTGAGTTAAAAAAAAATTGTTGAAGTCAATAGAGACTAATAAGATATACTAGTGGACCCGCGAAGATCGATATTCGATCTAAGTGAAACTTTTTTGTAATTAAAAACTAAATATCATACGACATTATAACTACGGTAAATAATTTATGTAGAATTTTCGACACTTGCAAAAGACACATGGGAACTTCATCAATAATTACGTGTATCTTATATATCAATTTGCCATTTGCATGGTAGTGTGTGTGAAGTTTTATTTATTAAATTAAAGTACTTTATAAACATTATTACTAAAATATATTAACTTCTCTTACACATAAACTGTAAGTGTGCCAAAGTTCATACTCCTCCTTCCGCGCAATTTTCGTAAAAATGTTCCTAAAGTTTTTGCTTCACGTATTTACATATAGATATTTCACTAAAGATAAAAAGGAACTCGGAAGAAAAATTCAACTCAAATGTGCCAACGCAGCTGAGGTTATTATAGACATCTAGACTTCTTTAATATAAGGGGGCAAACGAGTCTTTTGATGACTGTTTGCGCCTATAGATTATTGTTTATGACATAGGCCCTCCGTCCCCCTTCCTCCTCAGCGGGCCATCGGAAATTCACAATTCTTACAAACGCGAGACATAAGCACCCCAGTGGACAAGCCGGCCCAATTTTTCTCCAATGCTTGGCACCACTTAGACGTATGGCTAGATGAAGTGACCACGTAGGTACTTTTTTAGACAAAACATAGGCATTAGGAAAAAGCCACCGGACACTCAAAAAACCGCTCAAAACACGAAACCTTCACTTCACGCCGGTGTTGCGTGAGCAGAGCACGTCGAATACACCTGCAATGCATCTACACCTCTTATCAATACGAAAGTGCGTACAAGTAGAGATGTAACACTTATATTTTGGTCCTCTCCGCGCCGATGGCTTGAAAGTCATCCTCAAAACTTTTACTAACCTTCTTAATTGTTGCATTTACTCAAAATACACTTTTCTTTTTTAATTATCTCAAAAAAGTGTTGCTTCTTTTAATTTATTACATTAATGGACGGCTAAGTTTCAAGTAGCTATTCAATACTTAACGACGTGAAAGTGCCTCTTAAAGTTTTAAAACCAAACTAACAAGCACACTATTCACATAGTCTCCTATTTCGATGGGACGACAATCCGACAAAACAAATTAGGCGCTAGATTTGTCATGTTTTCCAATGCATGGGGTGTAACACTGCTATATTCCTGACTTCGGATTTGTAGAAATAGAACAATGTAAATAGCAATTTTCGATCCGACCCAGGGTTTAAGCCCGGGACCCGGCGAACTGTTAAACATGCTACTAGATTACAAGGCACGTTACAGTTACAACATAAGTCCACTAAGTCCAGTCCTCGTGCGCAACGCATGCACGCTAAGATCTTAAATCCTAACTATACTACTAATACTATAAAATGCGAAAGTTTGTAAGGATGTTTGTTACTCTTTCACGCCAAACCTACTGAACGAATTTTCATGAAACTTTACAGTAATAAAGCTTTCATATCAGAATAACATAATAAGTTTAAATTTTGAATCATTTTTGAAGTCCGAAATCCAAGGTAAGCCACGGGCGGAAGCTAGTATGATCATAAGCCTGCGCAGACAAGGGATTTTTGTCCGCGGACTTTCTTGTCCGCTAATATAGAGCTTACAACTGTATCGAGTTACGCAAACCAGGGAAATGTACCGCGTACAAAAAGCCCAGATAAAAACGATCCATTTCAGCGCACAAAAAAGTCCGCGGAAAAAAGTCCCTCGTCTGCGTAGGCCTTAAGCGATGCACACAGACATGAATATAGAAACATAACCTTTCTGAATAGCGTAAACTATACGTGCCAAGACAGAATAGAAGGGCAGGGAAAGTAAGCGGAGAATGTTGGGAGCCCAGACACATTCCGAGCCCACATTCCTGGAGGACTTTCACCGACGTGGCGCCCAATATACGACCTCTTATTATTTCACAAAGCTAGTTTCGTCTAATATCATCATTTGCATTCATCCACTCGGATGATAGGCATTTTTCAATGAAATTAAGAGAACTTATCTACTGCTAGTCGCAGAGATCTTCTCTCTTATGAAAGGTCAAACTCTTGTCACTACTCTTGTGCTCTTCCTATTCTAGAACAGTACTGGTCATTCTGACATTATACATCATTTCTTTGTGCACGATCAGCCCATCGCTACTACAGCGAGCTTTTGACACTTCAGCTTAACATAAGCGTGAAAGTTTTAAAGTAATACTTTTTGCCCACGCTTAAAGCTTAATTATCTAACGCATTTTGCCTTAAGTTATTAAACTTAGCAAGCAAGAGCAAGTACGAACCTGTATGGTGCCTATTATATGACTTGAGCTATAATATGTTAATGGGTGTATGTTCAAGGAAAAGTCATTATATGTAGTTCGTTTTATTGCTTAATTCACTGATAACTTACCTACATAATACTTGGTTAATTGGTAGTGCTGGTTAAAGAGTTGGTTGCCGACGTGAGAATCGTTGGACGATTCTGACGTCATAAGCCAGGCGTGCCTGACGCGGCATTTATTCACATGTGTGTGTCCCCTACACATACTTCTGACGGAGACGCAGACGCAAGACAGCATTACTTGAAATCTGGAAAATATGCACATGAAACATAACAAAGGATAATATTGGCATGCGAATATGAATATTCATTTTGTCCATGTCTATGGACGTTGATAGCTTCTTGGCCCCCGTATAAATAAAAAACAATAAATGTTATATCCAACAAATACGTACATATTTATGCCAATTCCCTAACGGAGCAGGCAGAGTGCAAGTAGCCGGTGGCCCATGGAGGTGGGAGGAGAAGGCAGGGCAGAGCATCTGTATAGCCTCTATGCTGATGACTATGGGCGTCGGTTGTCATGTAAATGGCTCCGACTGCTCGTTTGCCCCCTTATACCATAAAAAAAAAATAAAATAAAAAACGAGTTGGTATATAGTGCCACATATTACGATACTTATATGATTTGATTATCATTAATTATGTTATTTTCTTTCCCAGGCCGTGGAAAGAAGAAGGGCGGCGGCATGGGTGCTCTCATCGGACTTATCGGAGCCAAGGTGCTCTTCGGAAAGCTGTTCATCGTCAAACTCCTGGCCCTGAAGGCTCTGGCCACCGCCAAGATCGCCTTCATCCTGGCCGTGGTCCTCTTCGTCGCCTACTGCCTGAAGCAGGACCACACTAAGACGCATTACGAGGTGGTCCCGCACGCGCACCACCACGAGTCCCACCATCCAGTCCACATCGACCACGTGTCCCACGACGGCGGCCACGGGTACTCCGGCTATGGTGCCGACTGGAACAAGAACCTCGATGAAGCCCAGAACCTCGCCTACAGCGCGTACTCACCCCACTAATAGGCCGGACTAGTGTAGGAATTATTTATTTAATTTATTGTTAATTTATTTAATAAAGTTGTTGTAAAGTTATGTCAGTGTTTTGTTAAAATCTCCTATGAAAAAAATTAAGGCTGTACTTAAATATTTCCTATATATTTTTTTTAGAATTTCGGCTACAACGGTCAATGTCCTGCGCACAAATATGTGCGCAGGACATATTTGGCACTTGTGTCTGTGTACGCAAGTACACTTTCTATCCACAGGATCTCGGGAAACCGACTCCACTGGATGGAAAACAGGGGATTTATCAACGGGTAGAAACAAGTGCTCTCCGGG
>LUGF01050772.1:57150-78736 GCA_001625245.1 Calycopis cecrops | reverse complement strand
AATCTATTAAACATATTAAATATATTTCCGTTGTCTAGTACCCGTAACCTTACGGTACTTAGCACGGGGCTAAACTAACCTAGTGTGTTAAGTCCATAGATATTATTTTTATTATTAAAACTACTCTACGGATCGTCATGAAAGCTGTTTACATATTCCCCCTTCGGATCAAGAGCGTGCCGAGGGGGAATATGTGAACAGCTTGTCTATGCCTGTATCTCTCTGTATCTCTCTGCATCTCTCTGTATCTCTCTTGTATACCTGTATCAAATTTCTATTGAATAATCCAATGAGTAGTTATTGCATGCAAGGAGTAAAAATATACACAGTAAAAGCTTTTGTTTATTTGAAAAAAAATAAGTATGAAAGTTAATTAAGACATTACATAAAATTACCCCTACAATCTTAGCTTGTTCATATGCGAATGTCTATAACCATTTTCATGACTACTGACTGCCCATAGACATCCGCATAGAGGCTGTAAAGATGCGCTACCCTCCTTTTTCCTGCCACCTCCATGGGGCACACACCGCACGAAACGCGACAACGAAGCTGTCACTTCACGCCGGTACTGTATAAGCGAGAGGGGCCGGTCCAACCGGGGAGGTATCCCCGGTCGGACCGGCCCAATTCGGCTACATGCATGCATAGCACTACATCTTACTAAAAATTAATGAGTTACAAAGTTCGGTATCAAGACCTCGAGGCATGCATATCTTTGTATCTTTGGCGTTAAAAAGTTTTAGAAAATGTTCAAAAGTTATCGCCGGCGGCCCGGCCCAACTTTCTTTTGTCGCCATAAACCTAACTGTCACTCCGCCATTTTGGATTTCTTCTCAATCTTTTTCCGAAAGAGGGCTACAATGATGGAAATTAATATAACAATTACACTATGAAAACCCAGGCTTTTCGTTTGCTTGTAATATAAAAAAACATGTTTGCTAGAAGATTTTAGCAATGTTATTTTTAACAGGTAACTAACTGTAATTATTGTAAAAAACACTAAGTTACAATTAAGCATGCGGATAAAAGTTAGTCTCTGTAGTCAAAACATTAAATGGTATTTTTTAAGATTTTAGCTATATTATTCTTTACAGTTAACTAACTGTACGTAATTATTGTAACAAGCAATAAGTTAAAAGCTAGTCTCGAAAGTAAAAGCTCTCTAGTTAAAACATTCAATGGTATTTTTTTAAGCTTAGACAACAAGATCTAAATGTTGTGTTTTTAATTTTTTTGTTTTTTTTATACAGGTTGCATGAGTTTTGATACTCGAAAGACTTGAAGCATCCATTATTGCGTGATTGTGAATAGCGCGAATCAAACTCAGACGTGTGAACGAACTAGAAGTCTTTACGTAGTCATTACTGATGTGTAAAATTTATAAACATATCAGAAACCATCAATTATTTTTTCGTTGATGTTAGTTTGATATTACCTACTCCATCTTTGTTTTCTTTTTAGTACTTATAGATTAGTTTGATTAGGTTATTTTTCACTGCGTTTAACCGTGATGATAATTAGTTTGCGATGATGATGATCGTGGTCATGATGACGATGACAATGATGACAAACCATGGCACTACCACGCCTGTAGGAAGTCACGTCCGTCATTCAGCGGAGAAGAAAGTGGTGAATCAGAGACTGGGCAGGTGACCTTGGCCAACGGGACTCTAGTGCGCACACGGGGCGCTTCTGTGCGCAGCTCCTGGGCTGGATGCAGAGATAAGAACAACTGACAATACTTTCAGTGTTGCGACAGATTTGTCCAACAGCGTGAACCAATTATTGTACCAGTGATAAGACGATATGAGAATATTTTCATTATATTACATTTTATTTTTTATTCATACGGTATTTCCGAACTGATACGACCTGGGGCTCTTAAAAAAGAAGAGCTTACTCTTATTTAAAAGGCCGGTAACGCGCCAGCAAAGCCTCCAGTTTTGCGGATGTCTATGGGCGGCGGTAGTTTTCTATCATCTGCTCTTTTCTCTCTTATCCTATAAAAAAAAGAGAAACTTAACACATACCGATGAAGCTGCACTGACCTTCTGTCTTAGAATGATTCCACCTTAAAAAAAAAAAAATAAAGAAAGAACCTTAACTTTACGCAGAACCTGCTTAATATATGCGAATTACATCTTCTTGGTGTCTAAAAGGATAGACAGGTATGAAATTATGAATGAAAATGTATAAAATATTACAATAATCCCTAATAATATTATAACTGTTAGTTTGTTTATTACGCTTTTACGCCAAAACTACTCTACTGATCATAATGAAAGTTGTTCACATATTTTTAGAGGTGATAGAAAGGACAAAGGATGAACAAAGTCACAGGTGACAGCTAGTCGACCAAAAGTCGTGTAGTGTGAGACGACGAAGGCAAAGGGTGCGGCTTCGGCACTTTCGCGTCGTTTTAGCGGTAACACATACCACTCTCAGGGCTGCCACGTTAAGAAAATTTAAAGACTGCCGAAAAAAGCAATTTTTTTGGTCGGTGTCAAAATAAGTCTTTTTTGCAGTTACTTTATGATTGATGATGATATGGTTTTTCAAACATGCATGCATGCAGCGTGGCACTACATCTTATTGGACATTGCATACATAATATCTCAAGTTGACATTTATTTGTGTTCATATACCCTCAAAATGACTGGACCAAAAATCATAAAAAAAATTGTGTTATTTAATTTTACCATCACGATATTTCCACGGGACGGTAACTTATGAGATTGTTGAAATTTACAATGATGAGATTTACAATAAGCACACAAAGAAAAATCACAAGCAATATAAAAAAGAAACAGGTGACAGCCCTGGCCACCTGTAAGGCTATAACTCCTAGGGTCACTTTCCTTTTCAAATATGTGACCTCATATCACCGGGTCACATATTTGGGATCCCAAAATTGAGATCCGCTTAGTCATCGCATATCGAGTGTCTTTTGCCCTTTTCGAAGGGGACAAATGAGCAGTCATTTTCTAGGAGACACATTGGCGCAGTGGTAATACAGCCGAGCATGTTGCGCCCAGGGCCGCGAGTTCGAATTCAGCCCATATCGTGGATGTTTTATTTCTATAATAAAAATCTTAAAAAATTATAAAAAAAAGTAAATGTATAAAAGTATTAAATATATTGTCCGTTGTCTAGTACTCGTAACACAAGTCCTTACGGTACTTAGCATAGGGCTAGACTAACGTGGCGTGTAAAGTCCACAGATATTATTATTATTATTATTATTTTCGTGACTACCGACATCTATAGATATCCGCATAGGGTTTTACAGATACGTTGCCTTCCATTTTCCTCTCCATGGGCCACCGGCTACTTCCATACCGTACGAAACGCGACATCACAGCTGTCTGTGTCGCGTAAGCGAGAGGTACCTCAGAGGCGCCGGCCCATTTCAGCTGCATTTGTCTCTTACTAGTAAACAGATGGATCGTGGTAAAAGTGAATAATAAAATACGTAAATATCGGTATTGGCTAGTGTTAGTGGGTCGAGTACGTGGCCAGCTTGTGAATAGAGAACGCAACAGTTCTCATACGTTATGTATGCCTAGTACTCTCGTGTGCGTTACATACACTCAAGTCATAACTGACTGACATAACCTGACTTAACTACAAGGAATGTGTCAGAAATTGACCTGTGACGAGTTTGACAGGTAATTTCTGAAGTAAAACTTCTACCTCGCGTCTCGCCTGCTTACAGAGTTACAAAAATCACACATCGGGCGAGGCCAATGGAAGTTGTCATGCAAATTCGATTTAAGTAAAACTTTTGTGCTTAAAAATAATTATCAAATGATATGTTGTCATTGTAACTACTGTAATGAATTTGTGTAATAAATCAATAATTAAGTTTTACTTCAGTTATGTGGTCTAGAGCACACACCTTATTTTATATTATGGGGGCTGCTTTGGCCTTTTTCCATCTTCCTACATGAGTATTCTCACATGCTACGAGAAACGCGACAGCAAAACTCTCTCTCTTACTCACACTATACGGCTTAGAGGCTAATTTACGCCGACATCGAGCGAAAGGTACCTCTCTGCTCGTGCCGGGCCAATTGGACGGTTCCAATGACGGTTATGCTGCCACTTGTGAGTTTCCGATGACCCGTTATTAAGACAGCGACTAATTTGGAACAACCGTAAGACACCGAGTACTCATTCGCCTCTTTAGCAATAAAAATAATAAAATGTATGTTTGTATATAACTAGAAATTTTGTAAATGTTAACTGTCAACCCTAGCGACGCTAAGTTTCAGTTTAACCGTATAATTGTATAACCGCTCATGGTTATAACCTTTAACTTGTAATGTGGCGGTCACACGCCTATGCTGCGGCTAGCAACACTAACCGGTCAATGTAGATAATGTCTAGGTTTGGCCATAATCATTTTAAATAATCATGATTTCGTTGGTCAGGGCTGGTGGTGTGTGACGAGGTATTGGCAGACTTCGAGTTCAGTGATAGAGGAACTAAAACAGCTATCAGTGAGTAAAGGCTGGTATGATAAAGGTGATAATAAAGTTTTTTATCCACTTGATCTATCATCGTAATAATAAATTTTTAAAATACAATAATATTTTAGCACAATATGTACATAGATTTTGTAAAATGGGTCTCAGCTCGACATCTGCTGGCATAAATGTCAGCGCCGATCTTCCGCTTGAGCCCTCAATTGACAGCACGGGCACGTAAACGATTACACTAATATATATTACAAACAACACAAATAATATATAAACATAAATGACACGAATTAAATCACAATTTACTACGTCACTATACATTTTTACAATTTTTCACAACCCATTTTTCACAACACAACACCAATCTTTTATTTATTTAATCCTATTACGACACATTGTTGTACAACTATTATCTATTGCCTGTACAGTGGTAGAATGCTATGAGATGCAGGAAAAGACGAAGAAGTAGAAGAAAAACACATTTTAATAGGAGTAGTATTTAGTTATAAGTTATAATTATCAGGTGGGCACGAACGGAACTCTTGCTGATAATACATGACTGTATAGCTTATATTGTCGTATTTTGTGCGGTTCGTGATTTTTGCGTTGGCGGAGGAAAGGTAAGAAGACAGCACCTTTGCAAAATAATGAAGCAAATGTCAATGGGATCAAACGGACCCCAATGCTTCTTTATAATCAAAGACAGATAATGTGGAGTTTAGGGATAATATAGTACCAATATTATGTCTATTTTTTTTAATATTACTTGTCTCCAGCTATCCTTACCTTACCATCGTCAAATTATATGACGAATCTGTTATATCGATGAAGCTGCACTGGCTTTCAGCCCAAGCATAGTTTTACCTAAAAAAAAAAATGACGAATCTCTGGGTAAAGGAAAGAAAGAAAGAATGAAACGTTTTATTTGCTTACACATATACATGTAAATGACTTTTATAGGGTTAATGGGGGGCAAACGAGCAATCGGAGCCACATTCACGACTACCGACGCCCATAGACATCCTCATAGAGACCATACAGATGCGCTGCCCTCCTTTCTCCTTCTAACATCCATGGGCCATCGGCTAGCAACAGCACAGTTATCACTTCACACCGGTCTCGTGTAAGCGAGAGGTACCTCCCAGGTCGTGCCGGCCCAATTCGACTGCACGCAAGCATGCAGTGTGGCACTACCTACCGAAGAAACTGAATCCGAACTAAACTGAAGTTCAGTTTAGTTCAGATTCAGTTGTTCAAAAGAATATGGATTATAAGATTATTGTCTATCTATCTATCTTTCTGTCAGTCAAGCTAACTTAAAGGACATGAAATATTGCTAAATAAGAAAAGAAAGAAAGACAGAAAATATTCTTTATTTGCCCACAATGAATATAATATATCCAACAGTAATACCAACTTTCTTCTTTCCTAAAAGGTCGGCAACGCATCTGTTAGACCTCTGGGTAAAGGAAAGAAAGAAAGAATGAAACGTTTTATTTGCTTACACATATACATGTAAATGACTTTTATAGGGTTAATGGGGGGCAAACGAGCAATCGGAGCCATATTCACGACTACCGACGCCCATAGACATCCTCATAGAGACCATACAGATGCGCTGCCCTCCTTTCTCCTTCTAACATCCATGGGCCATCGGCTACTTACACGCCGCACGAAAAGCAACAGCACAGTTATCACTTCACACCGGTCTCGTGTAAGCGAGAGGTACCTCCTAGGTTGTACCGGCCCAATTCGGCTGCATGTAAGCATGCAATGTGGCATTACCTCTTACAACAAGAAGTAGGTATAAAATCTCCAGGGCTTAAAGCCTTTTTTATTTTGATTCTTATCTCTGTCTGGCATCTATGTCCGAATGTGAATATTAAAAAGTATAATTGATAATTAAAAATTATAACTAAAAAATATTCTAAAATACATAGTCTTTATGATACAAAATTATCATTCTTAGTCTTACTTTAGCATAGTTTTGTTCGTATTTGAGACAGAAGCAGGCCACAACGGAAGGCTAACTGTATCTAAATACGTTATTGTGCAAAGAGCAACGTCGTCAAGTAATTATTATATTTTGCCTCCATTTTAGTTCGTTTTCTATCAGCATATTATTCTCCTGATAATACGTTACACAAAAAGGAAAGGAAGAGGTAGTACCATTCTGCATATGAGGAGGTAGTGCCATGCATGATGCATGACGCTACATCCTCCTATGCAGCGGAATTGGGCCGGCACGACCGGGGAAGTGCCTCTCGCTCACTTGACACCGGCGTAAAGTGACAGCGTCGCTGTCGCGTTTCGTGCGGTTTGTGAGTAGCCGGTGGCCCATTGGGGGGGATGATAGAAGAACAACGCATCTGCGTAACAATCATGCGAATGTCCATGGGCGTCGGTAGTCATCAAAATTGCTCGTTTGCCCCCTTACGCTATAAACAAAATATAGAAAACGGTATTGCTGAGCTAGTGTTGTGACTGTTGTGAAGGAAACTCTGAATCATGTAAAGAATAAATAATTATGAACTTGTAAATAGTCTTAGCATTTTTTTTGCCTAGACACCCCGTCTAGTTAACACGAAAAATGACTAGGTATAGATTATACTAATTACTTTAACGATAACATGTTTGCCTCTTCTTCTCTTCAATCAATCTTCTAAATTACTGGACCGAACTTAATGAATTGTAAAACATAAAATGTTACATTGTACATCTTCAAAATATATAGCTTATTTTATTTCTCTCTCGATGTTATCTATGTCATCATGTATCATCTTTGTCATGTAACATTCTGTTTTTTTTTGTGTTCATGCAGTGTGTGTCCACGAATAAAGCTTTATTTATTTTTATTTATTTCGATTAACACGAGATTGACTGCCACAGCAACGCCCGGTCAGTTAGTAAATAGACATATTGTAAAATGTCCAAACGTCATAGTTTGTGTGCAACACGTATACGGATACTCTGATGTTACGGCAGACTTTCTTCGTTACGAACACGCGTTATGTCAGACGCTGGGCGGAAGTCGCTTCCGCCGGTGAAGCAATACCAACACCGGATGGGTGACCCATTTTTAATCACCCAATAATTTGAAAAAAGGAAAGTATTCCGCTGGCAAAAACAAAGTCAAATCGAATCGGCTTTTTTATAAAATAAGGGTGCAAATGAGCAATCGGAGCCATTTTCATGACTACCGACGCCCATAGACATCCGCTTAGAGGTTATACAGATGCGTTGTCCACCTTCCTCCTCCACTCTATATGGGCCACCGGTTACTTAGACACCGCAGGGAAGGTGACAGCCCAGCTGTCACTTCACGCCGGTTTCGTGTAAGCAAGAGGTACCTCCCCTGTCGGGCAATTAGGCTGGATGCATGCATCCAACGTGGCACTATCTCTTGCTAAAAGGCTAGCGATAATGTATGTTAATGTGGCTGCTCTTGGTGAGGAAGCGAGAGGTACCTCGAAGCGGTCGTTCCGGCCACATTCTACTGGAACGCCGCCTGATATCTCTTGCTATTCAATATTGAATGTAGAACAATCCAATAACAATATTATTTATTACAATAAATTAATTATTAAATTATAGGGTCAGCCCCCTATCGACCACAAATCACAGAGGCACGTCTCCAATGACGAGCGTCTCTTATAAGTAGATGAAGCTGTAGCGGCCTTCGCCTTTAGCGTAAATTCCTAATAAAAAAAAATATTAAATTATATTATCCTCAAATCTTAATGAAAGTTAATATCTACTTTCACTATTGGCCAATATTTAAATTTATCCAATTTTCGAACTAATTTTTATCTGTGAATTAAAATTTGCACCGTACGAAAGCTTTCTGTCTGGTACTACCCACTCATATTATTTATTATATTTATTTATCATATTAACTGGTATATTTTTAAAATCACTTTTTGACCATAAGCATGGTGCTGAAACGGGGCTATACCTATTAAGATCTGTGTGTGTTCCAATAGACCATAAGGTAATTTTATACAAATGTAAGTAAGATCAAGCTTAAAACAGATTAAAAACGAAAAAAAAAATCAATTAATGTATTAATTAGCTATAAATGAATGTTTTCTTTATGTCGTTTTTAGAAACGTAAACTATGCATTTGATCACGAAGTTTCTGAGATAAGATTATTCACGTTTTAACTCCAAAGGGGGTGAAATAGGGGGTAGAAATTTATTAATTACTAGCTGCGCCCCGAGGTTTCACCCGCGTAACTTTTGATCCCGTGGGAATATCGGGATGAAAAATAGATGTTGGCCGATTCTCAGACCTACTCAATATGCTCACAAAATTTCATGAGGATCGGTCTAGCCGTTTCGGAGGAGTATGGCAACGAAAACTGTGACACGAGAATTTTATATATTAGATGTGCGGGTGGAACAGCACTGTACTCCTATTTATTTATATAATTTATGATCGTGTGAATGATACACAACAATAATATTGTAAGGTCCATGTTAAAGATCTATGCGTACACTTAACATACCTAACGTACACTTTCTTAGAAACAAACCGTTAAAAATATCGACGCGAAACATCGATATTTTATCCATCATTATCGACAAACGAAATGTCGATATCAATCTATTATACACAAATCACTAGTCTTCAGTAATGTAAGTTCATTCTATTGGAATATAAATATTGCTAGTTGAAGAACAAGCTGCGCATCCAGGTTTCACCTGCGTAAGCTACAAAAGCCAAGAAATCAAAAAAGGGGTTAACTTTTAATCGACTAATACCCAAGTGGTGCAGCTGTGCTTTTGTCGCGACTTGTGTATCGAAAGAAAAACTATTTTTTTTTGATAAAGAGCGATGGTAGCCATTTAGTTACCACCAACGGCCATTTACGTCCTCATAGTCAGATATCGCACCTGGCCCTAAAAAAAAATAAATATCGAAGCACATTGAAACTTTCCAATATTGACTGGTCCTTTATTCAAATAGAGGTTGAACACAATATCATTAATTATTGTATACCTAATATAAGATATATCTATCATTATAGTAAGAGGTAAGAACGCCTGTAAAAGCATTGACACTTTGCAAATATCGATATTTCATGTCACTCATCTGTCTAAAGCACTGCGAAAAAGAAAATTAATTAGTATGTTATTGACGAGTGGATGTATTCGAAAAATAAATTACAACAAAAATATCTGCTAAACAATTATTCCAACAAAATATATCGATAGTTTTTAAATGACGACGCGTCCCATCACTAACCATCAATCGTTTACGCTTTAACACATCACTAGTCCTAGGTTTGTATGCTAAAGGTAATGTGTGTCCACTTTCTTGGGAAATATTTTAAGTGCCTTGTTACGGAGGTAATAATAGTGCTCATACACACACACAACTCATACAACCCATACAAAATGGCCGTATCGCTGGCAATTGCCTGTGCGCATGGCACGTTATAATAATGGCTGGTAGAGCCTTCGCCCGCTTCTTTTTATAGCCTAGAAAGGCGAACGAGCAGACGGTGTTATTTTCGTGACTATCGAAGGTCATAGACATAGTTATACAGATGCGTTGTCCTCCTTACTTCTCCCCCTCCATGGGCCACCGGCTATTTATACACTGCACAAAACACGACAGCACAGCCGTCATTTCATGAATGCATGCAGCGTGGCTCTATCTTTACTAAAAATTTCGTTGTTAACGTTTTAGTTTACCGTGGGAAACAAACATACCTAAAGACCACGCAATAAAATCAAATAAATACTACGATTTAATAAATGTACTAACCAAAAATGACTATACGGTTAATTTATACGCGGTAGAAGTAGGAGCGAGAGGTATACCAGCAAAATCTCTCTACAACCTACTAAAAGACCTTGGCCTGTCGAGAACTGCAGTAAGTTCTACTTTAGAACGAGTATCTAAAGCTGCATTAGCAGGCTCCTATGAAATATGGCTAGGTAGGGGGAGTAAGCCTGAGTAGTAAAGGTGAGTGTTGATGATCATCACAAAGAGGCCTCTTAAACCTACACCCGGAAACACAAGTCCCGGGGCTACTCAGGGTTTCTTCCTCTGCCATACGATGGACCCGGCACCCGCACGGTGAATCCATGGAATGCTAAGAAGTTCGTCTCTCTGATAGTTGTATTGGGCAAGCACGACCGGGGAAGTACTTCTTGCTACGATGAAAATTTTCATGCAGTTCGTGAGTAGCCGGTGGCCTATTAGGGGCTGGAATGAAAAAGGGCAACGTACCTGCATGTGTGGATGTTAATGGGCATAGATAGGTGGTAATCAAACCTCTCACCGATTGCTCGTTCGTCCTACATTATAGTAAAAAAAAGGTGTTGCATTGTGGAGGCACGGGGGTACACACACATTTGTCAAATCCTAAAAACACTATATACCATGGAGTCTAAACCTGTGTATCTCTAGACCAAGACGCATTAAAATATAGAATTAGAAATATATTTAAACTTCTATAAATTTAATTTAATTTCGTTTTCTTTTATAGTAATGGTATAATAAATAATAATAACGGTGGCCCATAGAGGATGGAGAAGGGAGAGGGGCAACGAATTTGTATATTCTCTTAACAGAGACTTGTTACGTCTATCTGATCTATCTATTTAATAAAAATGGCTATTCATCTTCTCGTTTGACCCCTTGTACAATAAAAAATAAAAAGAATCTAAGAAAGAACTAGTATATTTTCCATCTTTTTGATGTGAAGTAGCTGTCTTAAATCTAGGTCATCTAATCTTGGGATCAATACTAGATCATATTTTTTTTATGTAAATTGAGCAGTTAGTGCTTTTTGATACCTGCCGTCCCAATTCGGCTGTATTTCTTATCTTGTGACTTCACACAAAAAGAAACTAACGATTTAGAATCCACGGTTCTAAGATCATTCATATTTGCCAGCCATCTTTCTTCGTTAATTTCCATAAACGTGACCATAAAAATACACATTCTACGACGTTACGTAAAAAAAAAAAAGTTTCTTTTTCGCCACTTGCCGACTTTTGAGCTCAATAATATATGGCCAATTAGAGTTTCACGTAACGCCGGGTCATCAGCTTTCATTCGCCGGTCATATTGTGCAACGGAGTTCCGTTACGAACGAAAGTTCCTACAGACATCCGCACTTGCGAAATATATTTTCGGCCTACGCATATTTACATAAGAGTGAAAGTGACATCGATACCCATTTAAGACCATTTCGATGGCTCGAATAATTTAATTTTAATCAATTAATCGATAACTGTTTTTTCGAATAAATTTCACAGCCCTGCTTATGTAATGTTTGAAATTTTAAATTTCGAAAAATGTATTCTCTCTTTGGATAATTTTATCGCGCTTATGTAATTCCATATTTGAAATTTTTAATTTCGAAAAATTAATTACGTTAAAAATGCGTTACATCATTTTGAACAAACTTTCGTCTGGGACCAATTAAAAATATTTTTTTTCGTACGCCCGCCGTAATTATACATTAAAGTGAGAATTTTAAACGGTTACTTTCGCTTATTAGCATTCGAGATTCTCACACAGCTTCAATTATGTATGAACTTAAACCCGACACGGCCATGGAATGACCGACATTTTGTGAACAATAGACAACTTAGTCTATGGATGTTGACAAAAACCTGTCGTGCGTGGAACTTATTGTGTGCTAGAAAATGCGCAAATTGTCTATGCTTTAGTTTGCATTAAAAACTATGCACGCCTACTTAAGTAACAATGAGAGTGAGTATATGCTTTCTCATCGGAGTTTTACACTTCAGAACGACAATGTGAATTTTATTACCATTAAATTATTCTATTGAATTATTTTTATCTGTGTTACATGGTGATTTGAAAAGAAATTAAAACGAAATAAATGATTTGATAAACATTTTATTGTCTGTAGATTTGCTTAACATTTATGACAATGACTCGTTTTACTCATACACACGAAAATATAATACATATATACATAAATCATATCTTTGGAATGAAACAAAAACTTAAAAGTAAAATTGGTAAAGAACTTAAAAATTAACAAATAAAATACGTATATACATATTTAGACTAAAATAAAAATAATATATACAAATACGAAATATACTGTCATAATAATAGGTTAATATAGATCACAGTACATATTATAAATAAACGTATAAGTTAAAAATAAAATAAAATAAATAAAAATAAGTAAAAACGCACACACACATAAAACGGTGGTCAAGTACAACAGATTAAATAAGAATCAAACAATTAATACTTAAAAGGTAGATAATAAATTAAATAATTTATTTAACCTATGTAATATAAATAGGCTAGTCTTGTTTTACATGGGCACCATAGGCCAGGTTTTGGGCGTCTTGGGATCTGCCCCAGCCGCCGCCGCCGCCGCTTTCCCAGCCGTGCTCCTCATGAGAAGGTTCGGACCAGCCATGGCTCTTCTTGGACTCGAGAAGCTTCTTGATAACTCCGAAGGCGGCTGCGATGAAAGCGATCTTGCCGAGGATGTAGGCCTTGAAGACTGCGAAGGCGATGATGCCGAGGAAGAGTGGGATGAGGGCGGCTAACTTCAGTTTGATGAGGGCGAGGATGGGCAAGAGCTTCTTGAGCTTCTTCTTCTTCTTGCCACGGCCTGTGAAGCAGAGAAATACGTTAGAAACTAGCTAAACGCAAGCTAAGCTCTGTAGTGGGCCATGTCCATCTGTGGACGTCCCACGATTGAAAGGAAGGCTTTGAAAAATCACAGTTTGTTTTTTAATTATTTGTTCTAAATATTGTATTTAAAAAAATAATGTCATTTGTAGAAATTACAATTTGAATGTTAATATAAATTTATAAAAATAGAAAAAGTAAAGTATAATTTATGCATTTGTTGTATAACAATTTGTAATATAAAATTTGTTAAGTAGATTCGCCTGAATGTAAATTTAAGTTTTAAAGTTCCTTATTTTTTAAAGTTTTATTTATATATCAATCTGAAAGTTCCTTAATATTTTGTGTTTTAAAAAAATCAGTGTCAAAAACTTGTTTTCTAAGCCTTACCTTCTTCATCGATGGAGTTCTCTTCGTCGAGCAGGGCTCTTGGCATCCTCAATTGCATGGTGTGGCTATCTAGGAAGTCCACTACGTTGTCCATGATTCTCTCCTCCACAAGCATTTCCCTGGCCTTAGGCTCGTCCGGGAGAGGTTCATAACTGCGAGCTGACCTGGGAGACCCAGTTCTGGAGAAGGTGATGCCGTCCACGACACTAAAGTCTTTGGCTACTGCTAGGTTGTCAGTAAATTTCATTGCCTTTTCCTGAAAAAAAAAATGTGTTAAAACCTTTTTCGTTTTGTCTCTAAAAAAGTTTTACTATTACATTACTGAATAATTATATAATTTAAATTGTATTTATAATATACCGAAATTATATAATTATATAAATAGTGAAAACTTGTAAATTATAAATTAAAACGACAAAACCGGTTTAGATGATGAAATGATGAACCATGAAAGATGGTAATTCTGTAATCGTTGGATAACAGCGCCATAAACGCACAATCCATATTGGGCAGTATAATGAATGACCGTTTGTATAATTCAATTATTTAAAAAAAGAATATCGTTTACGTTCCACTTTTAAAAATTAAACTTTTAAACAAAAAAAAATAATTCCAAGTTTAAATCTGACGTTCTTTTTTTAAACACTTTTAGACACTTATTTTTAGCACTGTCACATCACTGCACAACACACCTTTAAGCACAGCATGGTGTCGGTTTCCATGCAATCCCTTAGGGTGGTGATGAATTTCTCCATGATCCCATCCTCCTTCGCCATGGGCATGGCCCCAGCGGCCGCCAGAAGACACAATACTATGAACGCCTTCATCTCACGAGCGATGTTCAATTGTAAAGGAAGCAGGTTACACGGTGTGTTTTATTTGGTTGCGCCCCTCTCACGTGTCAACGGTGATGAAATCGGCTAGGAGAGTATTAGCATGCATTTACGAATTTTTAATGAAATTAAGTGATGGTTTTTATTCGCTTTAATCGCAGTCAGTCGTGTGAATTCGAGCCTTTTGTATTTTAATTTTTTTAACGGTTTTTAATTATTGGCTTATTTTTTTCGCGGTTTTTTTTTGCAATTTGTATATACCATTTTAGAGTGTAAAAGTTTTATTTCGCTAGTAATCGCGACTTCGTTTATATTATTCGTCAATGATGATTATTAATTAATAAAAATAAATAAATAAGTTTTATTGGCGACAGTTACAGTGGCAAAATGTAACCATTTTATATTCTATATACAATGTCCGCCATTTTTCAGTGGCATGCAAAATTACGCTTCATTGTTATGGGTTCTAATATGGAATTTGATTAAATTAATTTCTTGAGGTTAAAATTTTTTTGACCATATATTACATTTTTCGTCAGCAGCGCTTGTCTTTTAAATTCTTTACAAATTGTTTTTCATTTAGCAATTTTATATCGGATGGTAGCTTATTTTAAATTTTTGTTTTTTTTTTGAATAAGATTGTGCCAGGTATATTACTTAAAATCTATTTTGCTTCTAAAAGAATATGTTAGGAATATTATCCATTAAAGTTGTATTTATTATAATTTTAAATGAATTTGGCCATTGTTAACATGTAGTGAATTTTAAAATTTTTAGTCATATATATTTGCATGATTTGTATATTCCCAATATTAACTATCTTATAGCTCGAAGACATTTTTCTGAACAATAAATATTTTTTGCATAGGTACTGGAAGAGTTTCCCCAAATTAAGGGCATCCACGATACGCCATTAGAGCAGTATCCGTTGTATTTGCGAGTCTTCTTAAAGCATATACAAATATTATGTTTACTTTATTGAATAATTTATCGATGTGAGAATGCCATTTACAGTATTTGTCAATGAATATGCCTAAATATATAATTATATATACTCTTCGGAACTTAAATTACTTCTTGTGAATAATATTTAATGTTATATATCTAAACTTAATATATATATACACTTAATAATAGGTATTTTGAAGAGGAAAGATTTTTTGGTGTGTATATTCATATAATATTATATTATATATTCATAATTTTTTTCATTGCTAGGAGAACCGATAACCGCTGGGGAAGAAAGGTTCTCGAGTGGCGGCCTCGCACCGGAAGACGGAGTGTTGGACGGCCTCCAACCCGGTGGACTGACGACTTGGTTAAGGTGGCGGGGAGTCGCTGGATGCAAGTGGCTCGTGACCGTGACCTTTGGCGCTCTTTGGGGGAGGCCTATGTCCAGCAGTGGACGTCTTCCGGCTGAAGAAGAAGACGAAGAAGGTGATGCTCAGCAACCGAATTAAACGAATACGACCTCTTCCCTGTCACGTTTTGTGTGGCGTTCCTACCTTGAATGAGAAGTAGAAAGGAGGAAAAGGGGGTCCACTACACCATCAAATCTTTTTCTTCCGTTTATCTCAAAATCCCACGATTGCATATTAAATGGATATCTATTACTGTTATTATGGATATTATTTCACCGGACACAATAATGTGTCCGTTTATTCTTGCAAACGTTAGAACTTTTTTGAAGTTTATTCAACTTTTTCTATAGGTCGTTGACAGTTTTAATGTTGTTTCTAGATAGTGTTTGTTTATGTGAGACTAGCTGATTTCCGCGACTTCGTTCGCGTAGCGTAGTAATATTAAAATCAAAGTGATTTGTTATTGTTTGCCTGCAGTGTGCCGAAATTCCGATTTCCCGTAGGAATGCGCAATTTTACCAGAGTAAAAGTGTTTTTGATGTTGACCAGGTTTGGTATCTATACATCACAAAAGTTACATTCGAATCGGTCCAGTAGTTTCGGAGATTAGCCCGGTCAAACAGAGAAACAAAAAATTTAAAAAATCATTGAAAAGTATTTTAATGCTTTTGTAACATCGCCCCCTATTAGTTTTTCGTAAATATATTCAATGTTTCACACACGGATTTTACTGTTTTCTTGTATACATATAAGAGGCGTTTCTTTTGGGAAGTCCAGAGACTTCCTAATATCTAGTAAGCACGTTAGGTGACATTGGCTCTCACGACTCAAAAGTGCAGGCATTTCCATGGCATTTCTTGCAGTTTGTGAGAAGCCGTTGGCCCATTGGGGGAGAAAAGGATGAAAGGCGACTCTTTGCATAGCAAATATCCTTATTTGTATCTGCATCCATCATCTTTAGGCATCTACTGTTCTTTTGACCTTTATACAACAAATAATATCCAAGTATAACTGCACTAATTTTTGACGTCTTTGATGTAAAAAGTTTTGAAATATATAAATAAACAAATTTATAAAGAAAATTATCAAAATAAACTAGAATCATAAATCTTACTTAAGATCAATAAACTTATAATTATAGCAATTTTTTGTAACTGTGCCTTTTACACATATAAACACGTTTTATAACGTTTATATTATTTTTAATGAACGATTATTATTAATTTGTAATAATTAAACATATTATCATTCGTAAAAGCTCTAGAATAACGCAGTCGACGTAATTTTTTTATAGTAAAAGGGACAAACGAGCAGTCGCAGAAATCTTCATGACCCAAACCCATAGACATAGAGGTTATACAGATGCGTTGCTCTCCTTTATCCTTCCTCCTCCGTGGGCCACCCGATGCTTACACACCGTACAAAACGCGATAGCACTTTCTGACGGTATCGTTCGAGAGGTACCCCTGCTGCATGCTTGCTTACAGCGTGGCGCTACCTCTTACTAAGTCAAAAAAGCGTGGCGCTACCTCTTACTAAGTCAAAAAAGCGTGGCGCTACCTCTTACTAAGTCAAAAAAGCGTGGCGCTACCTCTTACTAAGTCAAAAAAGTGTGACGCTTTCTCTTACTAAGTCAAAAAAGCGTAGCACTACTTCTTACTAAGTCAATAAAGTGTGGCGCTACCTCTTACTAAGTCAAAAAAGCGTGGCGCTACCTCTTGCTAAGTCAATAAAGCGTGGCGCTACCTCTTACTAAGTCAAGCGTGGCACTACCTCTTACTAAGTCAATAAAGCGTGGCGCTACCTCTTACTAAGTCAATAAACCGTGGCGCTACCTCTTACTAAGTCAATAAAGCGTGGCGCTACCTCTTACTAAGTCAAAAAAGCGTGGCCCTACCTCTTACTAAGTCAAAAAAGCGTGGCACTACCTCTTACTAAGTCAATAAAACGTGGCGCTACCTCTTACTAAGTCAATAAAGCGTGTCCCTACCTCTTACTAAGTCAAAAAAGCGTGGTGCTACCTCTTGATAAGTCAAAAGAGCGTGGTACTACCTCTTACTAAGTCAAAAAAGCGTGGTACTACCTCTTGCTAAGTCAAAAAAGCGTGGTACTACCTCTTACTAAGTCAAAAAAGCCTTCACAAACACTTGATTCTTACTTGTGTTCAAACAAAAATAATGTACTCCTTTTCCTTATACTCAATCATTTGGGAGTATTGTATTCACCATTCAAGTTAATATTACGTTTGAGCGTTTCTTTTCCTTATTCATTGGATGTATTGTAATACTAGCTGACCAGACAGACGTCTTGGCATTATAGGGAAATACGTTGTCATGGTAACGTGTAATGTTATGTGGCCGAATTGTCTACCCGTTATTTAATCCTACACTATGTATTTCAAGTCAAGATACCGACTGCAGCATTATATCCCATTAATATTTTAATGCGGAAGTTTGTATGTTTGTTTGTAGGTTTGTTACTCCTTCACGCAAAAATTGCTGAACCGATTTTCATGCAATTTTGCACACACATAGAGAGTAACATTGATTAATACATAGGATAGTTTTTATCTCGAAAAAGTTCCTATAGTATGCCATGGGATGATTTTCGACGGGATCGAAATTTGCGCGAGTGAAACCTCGGGGCGCATCCATAAGTTAATAAATTATAGCCTGTGTTATTCTGACGTATAGCTATATTATTGTAAAGTTTCATTGAAATCCATTCAGTAGTGTTCACGTGAAAGAGTAACAAACATCCGTACATTCATCCATATCTACTTACGAACTTTCGCGTTTATAATATGGATTAAAATCCCATACAAGTGTCAACGACAGAGCATTTCACCAACGCATGTGGCTGTACGTCAATCGACTTATTTGTAATATTGTATGTCATTTAAGTGAATATTACAACGCATTTCACCAACGCATTTCATATACGATGCGTTGTTAAAACCGCATTCGATAATAACGCTTTAAAATTCGCAACGCTTACAATGAAAAGTTGAAACTTTGTTGATTAATATTATGCGTTGTGTAAATGATTTATGGAAAGTACAAAAGTGAATCTTGTAATTTGAGTTTTAACAATATAAAGTAATCTTGGATGGAAATTATTATCTTGGGAATCAATTTGCGTGTGAAGAAAAGTTTGTAATTTTAAATTATATTTCAATTATTGGACCGAAATTCAATATGTTTATTAGGTTATCGTCATTATGATCAGCCTTTATCGTTCCACTGCTGGAGCCAGAAGTAGTAAGAGGTAGTGCCACGCTGCAGGCACGCATGCTGTCCAAATCTTCAAGAAAAAAGCATTCCTCTTTCTTAAAGGCCGGCAACGCGTCGGCAAGACACCCAGTTTTGCGGATGTCTATGGGCGGCGGTAGTCACTAACCTGCTCGTTTACCCCCTATAACATGAAAAAAAATGGGCCGCCACGACCGGGAGGTACCTCTCGCTTATACGAAACGCGCGTAAAGGACAGCCGCCACGTGTCGTGTGGTCTGTAAGTAGCTGGTGGCCCAAGTAGGTGGTGGGAGGAAGGACGTAACTGTAAAAACTCGGTGCGGATGTCTATGGGCGTCGATAGTCATGACTCCGACTGCTCGTTATCCCCCATAAACTAAAAGAATAGAGGCTTCTTTTAATGGACGCCAAGACGATTCACTGGAGTTACTTATTTTCATCATAAGTACTATCTTTTATCAGAAACATGGCAAAATGGTTCCTACTAGACCCAGACATCCATGGCCTCTTTTTTCGTTTGTAGGGGTACCCCTCCGGTATATGATGCCTAGAAGCCTGGGTGGTCCCCGACTTGACGCTCAGTGCAATACCGACTAAACCCCCAACACCGGCGAAGAGGCCAGCCTTCTCCTTCTTGGGGACTGTCCGGCTCTGAACGGTCCCTTCTACGTCAGAACGATTTCGGAGCACCAATGCGTCTGAAATTGGATCCACCTGTCGTCCCAATCCTCGCCACCGTCTGCTGATTCAGCGAGACGGGGAAGACTCCTCAGCTCAGAAGGTCCATTAGAATAAAAACGAGATTTATAATATACTAGCTGCGCCCCACGGTTTCACCCGCTTAAATTTCGATCCCGTTTACAATCATCCCATAATATCCCATAGGAACATTCTATGTGAAAACTATCCTGTGTTAATCCAAGTTACCCTCTGTGTGTGCCAAATTTCATGAAAATCGGTTCAGCAGATTTTGCGTGAAGGAGTAACAAACAAACAAACATACAAACTTTCACATTTATAATATTACTAGCTGCGCCCCGCGATTTCACCCGCGTAACTTGCGATCCCGTGGGAATATCGGGATGAAAAATAGATGTTGGCCGATTCTCAGACCTACTCAATATGCTCACAAAATTTTATGAGAATCGTTCAAGCCGTTTCGGAGGAGTATGGCAACGAAAACTGTGACACGAGAATTTTATATATTAGATTATGATTCGGATAAGGGCAAACGAGTAGTTGGAGCCTCGTGGCGACTATCGGCGTCCATAAACATTCGCAAAATTATTATTACTCTTTCCCTCCTACCTTACAATGGGCCACGGGAAATACACAAATCGAAACGCGACTTCAACCTCTCTGCGTACTTGGCAAATGTTCTAGTAAGAGGGAGGTACCTTCCGCTGACACGACTGTGCTGTCGCGTTTCGTGCGGTGTAAGTAGCCGGTGGCCCATGTAGGAGGGAGGAGGATGGGCAACGCATCTGTATAAGCCTATGTGTTTCTATGGGCGTCGTTAGCCATGGAAAATGCTCCGACTGTTCGTTTGCACCCTTATATTATTAAAAAATCTTCTGCAAACCGGACCTCTTACTCTTCGTATAATGTATACATTATATAAAATATACTTTCGTTTTTTTTTTAATATTCATGTATTATGTTTATTTACCGGGGCTTAATTATGCGATAATGTATTAGTAAAAGTGTATTATTCAAATGTAACACAAGTCTGGTCTAGTTGCATAATGTCCTCCCAGCTGGAAGTAAGATGGCCGAAATTCGGCTAAGAGGGCATGTAGATGTCCTCTTTATTTTCGGCGATGGTCATCTTTTAGAACCAAATGAGCAGAGTAGTGCATTAGTGTGCAGACACGGATAGATTTTGATGAGTAAGTGTAAGCATGTTGCACAAGGGGTTGCGGCCAGTCGCTGGGGTATCCTGTTGCTGATAGATCCAGGATACCCCTCGTCACAGCGGCCGAGGGCTTTCGCAGGTTTTTTAGTCGGTAGGGGTACGCTTCTTGTGCCGAGTCCAACACACCCTTCCGGCTCACCCAGGGCTGGTTGGAAAGTGCATAAATGCATTTTACCTGCGTTGCGGGTTCAATTCCCCTGTAGTACATTTATCTATGTATTATATATAATTCTGTAATAAAATTTTTAAACACAGAATTTCTAAAATTTATATCAAACACTAGCTGAGCCCCGCGGTTTCATCCGCGTTAATTTCTAAGAAATCCATATAAACTTCAACACCCTATTTCACCCCCTTAGGGGTTGAATTTCTAAAAATCCTTTTTTAGCGGATGCCTACGTCGTAACATCTACCTGGATGCCAAATTTCAGCTTGATTCGTCCAGTGGTTTGGGCTGTGCGTTGATGGCTATGTCACGTTTGAGTTTTATAAATATAGATAGATACCTAATTAAATATATTGTCCGTTGTCTAGTACCTGTAACACAAGTCCTTACGGTACTTAGCACGGGGCTAGACTAATCCATGGGGTAGTTCAACATGGCCGGAGAGAAATCAGGCGCAGGACCGTCGACTTGCTCTCCGAGGCAAGAATAAGAATAAGAATATTTTATTTGCTAATACACGTAGTTAGTACATGGTCTTAAAA
>LUGF01050772.1:32626-48785 GCA_001625245.1 Calycopis cecrops | reverse complement strand
CGATATATTATTTTAATTACAAATAACACATATATTATAGGCGTCACATAATAATATACATAATTTAGAGATAATCTAGTGAAATTTTATCGATTTTATTTAAATTGAAACTTATTATTTATTATCATTTTATATTGTAATTTTTAGATATTATTTTAATTAAAATAAAAGAAAGTTTTAAGAAATAAATAGATAAGAATAGTAGAGAATGATTTTTTTTATATTTTTAAATGTATCATTGGCAGGATTTTTGTTAGTGGCAAAGGGCTTAAAATAGCGATTAGAGATTATATAGATGCTATGTCAGCTTTCCTTCTTCACGCTACACGGGCCATCGGAAACCCACACACTGCACGAAATGTGAGAGCACAACTGTAAATCTACACAAATAGAGCAAAATCGGGCCTACAGGGCTAGTAACAATCAATGGGATCTTATTACTTAGAATTCTATGTAATATACTAAGCTTATACTACTATAAGTACTAACAGTTATGATAAAATAAATCAAGATCAAAATTTTTTAAATTGTATAATAAGGCAAACGAGCATTCGGAGCCATTTTCGTGACTAACGACGCCCATAGACATCCGTCTAGGGGGCGTGAGCTTTTCGTATGTGTGTGTATATATATTTCTGAAAATTTTCAATTTTATAATTGGTGTATATTATGTAGTTTTTTGTATGTGCTATGGGAGAGGCCTATGTCCAACAGTGGACTGCAATATGCTGTTGATAATGATGATGACGTATTTTTAAAAAAATGTGAAAATATGAAAAAAAGAATTCCTCCTATAGCCCGCCTTTTTCCTTGAAAACTTTTATAGTATTAAGCGAGAAGTAACTCAACTAGTGCCGGTCAAGTTCGACTGCAGTGCAGCATAGCACTACCGCTTGCTATTACTTTTTTTTTACATTTTTTTTTAGGTAGAACTATGCTAAGACAGAAGGTCAGTGCAGCTTCATCGATATGAGAGGCGAGCACACTGGGGAGCTCAAGCCTCTGTAGATTGCTATTACGTTTTCTACAAACTTATTACGCACGATACACGACATCGCACCACCCGCTGGTGACGACAAATGCTTCTTACAGCATAAGTTTTATTACGTGAATGACAGACACGAGGGTAATATTAAATATTTTAATTACATCCGGCTTCTTACGTAATTAACCAACTTTCAAGAAAAAGGGGTTGGTGAAGAGGTGCCACTGCAGCGGAATCGCTCTCACTTGAAAGTGTCAGTTAAGGCTTGCGCAGACGAAAGATTTTTGTCCGCTAAAATAGAACGCTTACAACTGCAAAAGTACGCGGTACTTTGCATACATTTTCCGGTCAAAAAACAAAAATTCCACGTCTGCGCATGCCTTTATGGTCTCGCATTTCGGCTTGAGTTTCCGGAGGAAGAGAGGGAGGTGGGGCATAGCCTGCATAACAATTATAAGGATGTTTATGGACGTCTATAGTAATTAAAAGACTCAACTATTCTTTTGCCTCCTATTTACTTCTTGGTATTAGCATTACAATCACTATTTCTGTATCCACAGAATGTACATTTTTTAAAGACTGAAAGAAGTAGCCGAATGAAATCACTCATTTATTTATGAATTAGGCTCTAGTCAAGTATACAATGAGACTTGACTACTACTACTACTACTACTACTACTACTACTACTACTACTACTACTACTATTACTACTACTACTATTACAACTACTACTACTACTGCAGCGCTTGCCATCCTTTTCCTTATTTTCCACCTCTTCGTATGAGACATTTAAATTTTCTTTTATCTATAAAACTACGTTTCGATCTTCCTCTGTCCAGCTTTCATCTCTTTCCTTTTATGGTGATAAAGTCTTAAAGAAAATATCATGCCTTATGAAAACACTAACGTAGTAAAATTTAATTTATATTGATGTCACTTGTTGGTGCTGAATCTCCTCTGCAACGGATCTACTGTTTTTAATAAAAAGATAACTTTAATATTTTGGTATAAGAATTTTAAGTGTGATAATATTTATACTGCAACGATTATCTATCACGCCGAGATTAATTCAGCTATCGGTCGTGACCTCCCCAGTACTCAGATTAGAGTTGCTTTCATTTCCTAGTGCACCTCTCACACCTGAGGCAGATTATGGCCCCGCTTTTGACCCCAAACCTACGTCACTATCCAACGCTAATAACTCTTTTACTTCCACACTATAAATTAAAAGCAGAATAAAAGTTTTCATCAAATATTGATGCATTGAAAATTACTACAGCAAGCTATATGGATAAACAGGTAGACGTAAAGTTAAAAGTACACGAGAAATTTAAAATGAAACCATTAAATATATTATTATGTTCTTTATTTGTACGATTTGAGGTGTCATATCATATAACAAAATAAGAAACAATGAGAATAAATACATAGAAAATAAATAGATAAATAAATATAATAAATATAAATAAATGATGATGGAAGATATATATGTGTATGAAACGTTATTAAATGTGAATACAAATATAACACGGAAAAAGTGATTGCAGTGGTTTATAAATATACTTATGAATACGCGTAATATTTATGAATATTAAATAATATTATCACACAATTAATATCCAACTAAATAAATATAATAATATTATGTACAATTATAATAAATATATACAAAAACTAATAACGATGAGTAATATAATAAACTAATAAACTAATTATCTGGTGGGATGATCATATAAATATAATGTATGATATATTAAATACGTGAAAAAATAAAAGACTAGAGCGAAAGTTAACATAAGACAGTTTGTATAAAACAAAATACACAAATACGGATACCGTATAGGGTGTGCAAATCAATACTAATATAGTATAACAAAAAGGGTCATACAAACGCAGAACAATTATTTTTTTGGAAAACAATAACAACAATCCCTCCCACAATGGGAGCTCACGCAATAAACACACAAATAAATAACTCTTAAAGCCTAGCCATAAATAAATAATTCACTCCTTTTCTATCTCAGTCGGTCGTTTCATAAATAATAAATAGTAACGGACCTAAAACATGACCCTTGCGGGATTCCAAATTTTAGTCCGATTTAACGTGACCAGAGTAGGCCAAGTTTTGGGCGTCATCGATCGAGCGACCCCAGCCGTGACCGCTGCTGGCATAGTGTTCCTCGTGATGTGGGTGAGCAACCACCTCGTAGCTGGTCTCGTGGTGTTTGCTTGCTAGCAACTTCTTCAGAGCAATGATACCTGCGACCAACAGGGCGATCTTGGCTAAGAGGACAGCCTTGGCTGCTGCGAAAGCTATGATACCGAGGAAGAGTGGGATAAGAGCCATGATCTTGAGCTTAGCGATGGCCAGTAGGGGCAGGAGCTGCTTGATCTTCTTCTTCTTGCCACGAGCTGTAAAATAAAGAATGAAAATGAGATGTCTATTCATAAAAATATTGCATTTTAAGATCTCTATCTATCTCTATCTCTCTCTCTATCTGTATCTGCATATAAGGCAGATCAAAACCCCCGAATGGCTACTGACTACTCACGACTCAAGACATGAGGGCATGTGAGCAAGAAGGACCTCCCTTAACATACAAGACCAATCCAGCAGCATTATCCTAACAAAGCTTTCTTTGTACATCTGCCAAGGTTTTTATGAACTTGAATGCTAAGCAATCCTTCATAAAAAAATTTTTCAAATCCTTATTTGTCGAAAAAGTCATGAGCAAACTAATAATGTGCCGATCGAATAACTGTCATGCCAAAACACCTTTGTTTTTTTTATGTGCTTCTGGGTCACTCGGTATATGTGACCAGCCTTCTTTAACAAATAATAAAGGTGTCCCTGTTTTGATTTCATCGAAAGAATTTCCATAGTAAATTCCGTGTCACATGCCAACATTATAATTTTTTACGCGTACGGCCTAGCCCACTTGAGTCATTTATTTCATATTCAGAACGTTTGCCATTCTATCAATTCTAAATTATTTTATTATTGTATTCCAAATAATATTATTTAGACATTGAAAAAAATAGACCAACAAAATAAAAAATAAAATACTTTTTATGTATTTTTTGTTTGTGCAAATTAATCAGACAAATGAAACCAAAACATAAAATTTTCTTCTAGATCAGGCAAAATCAACTAAAAACAAAATATTATTTTACCTATATCACAAAAAGTCATTGGACATAATACGATCGTATATCATGAAAATATATCCATCGATTTAATATATCCTTTGAACCCTGTCAAAAACTGACCATTATTAACTCATTTCAACGGATATTTTTATACATAACTTATTTTAACTGTTACTGTTTAAAGATTGTGTTTGGTTTTTGCATGAGAGAATTACCTATTAGAAAATACAGTTATCGAATAATTAGCATGTTTATCGGCAATCATTTTCAAAAACACGACTATATTTCGCTCCAATTGCGCTCGATTAATTGCTCGTAACCAATCAACTGCGCGTGGAACGTCGGAAAAAACATTTTAATTCTAACTCAGAGTTAAAAAGCTTAACTAAAACTTACAGCTTTTGGAATCTTTTAGTCGTTTTTCGCTTCATTGTACCTGTCTATGAATTTAATAAACTCTATTTAACTTAACTTCTATAATTGATATTATCGTCATTACAAACAATAATAAAGTTTTTGTCGAAGCATTGATTTGGTTAAGTAAAGAGGATAGTCCTAATATTATAATTCAAAGTATATTGAGCGTGATGGATGAAAATTTGTTGATTAGATATAAAATAAATGGTGAGTAAGAAGCCCAGTATTCTAATGGCATTTTCTATAAAACAGAGTCAAGTCAAGTCAACTTTCCAAGCATGGGTTTGGTCTTGTTTTCACGTCGGCCAAGGGAACAGGTTTGGTAAGAGCTTGAGACGATAGGATCTAAGGAAGTCTATGGCGTGTCTACTTTCTTGACCTAAACACTTATGGTCAGAGACATTTGAGCCCACGCGCTCTTGGTATAAATCCCTAACGTTCTCAATACTGAATCTTTGCGAAAAGGGCAAATGTAAGATTATAAGTTCTTTGTTCGATTAAATACCATCTTGAGAGAACGCCGCACTTTTCTTGCGATCACAATACCATGGCGATTAAGAGGCAGCAAAAGAAATTTTAGTTTTAAGCTATATTTAACAAGAGAACATCGTCATTAAATTCCATAATAGGCTAAGCAAAGAGACAAAACCAAGAGTCATGTTATTTACAGTTTTGTAGTTTCAAATTGAAACATTCTTCTTGAACTAATGTGCAATAAGAACAATATAGTCGCATAATATGCCAAACTTATTTTCTTGTGATAACTAAAATCAGACGTTACTGAATTTCACCCCTACTAATAAAGACTATCTAGATTAGCACAAGTAATTTATAAAGATTTTATTGTTTTAAGCCGTTATTCCTATTGAAATTAACATATAAACACCAATATAAACGATTCCAAATAGATTTTACGCTAAATAAAAAAATATCTGGCTAAAATCGGTTTTGTTCGTTTATTCCAAATCATTTCAAAGATAATATACATACTAATTTGTTTGAGCCAATTGCAAAACCAAACTTTTTATTTCTATCATTATTCTTATATAAAATATTTACTAATTACTAACTTTCAGTTGTTTTTTAATGTTGTACCAGTTTTATTTGAAAACTTCTGTTGTTATATTTTGTCTGTCGATTTTGTTGTTGTTATACATGGTTAATGTTCTTATATATAAAACTAGCTGCGCCCCGTGGTTTTACCCGCGTAAATTTCGATCCCGTGGAAAATAGAAAATCATCCCATCCCATAGGAACATTTTTTCGGGATAAAAACTATCCTATGTGTTAATCCAAGTTACTCTCTGTGTGTGTTTCATCTTCGTCGTCAAATTTCATCTTTGATTGTCACCAACACAAACAAACATACAAACTTTCACATTTATAAAATTTGTAGGATATGTTTATAAATTATAATAAGTTATAATTATAAACGTTAGCGTGTTCCGTCTTGAATGAGGTTGTTTGATAGACGGTTTACCGGTACGGAATGGGGACGAGACAAGTGTCTTACACGTACCAAGGTACTCAGAGCAGGTTCTTGGACTTTAGAAATTAGATAGCAAATTGTTTTAAGACCTTTAACGGTATTACAACGGCGAAGAAAACAAAATGTTTGTAGTGACTGTCTATCGAATTTCACTCATGTACATATCGTGTTTTTCTGTTAAAGAATAATATTAATATATCTTTTATCTGTTATAAATTCCTATCTGAACTTGCCAAGTTAGACACTAGTTATCTAAAGCTAAAGTAGCCAATCTATTTCTTTGGTTTGCATGATTGGCATAAAATTCGTAATAATGCCTTTGTATATTCTATTAAATATGTGCCCTTATTTACCCCCTACACTGGGGATTTTACTATAATAAGTATTCCATAAAAACTATACATATGATGAAAGGGGATAATAATAATGAAAAGATCCTAAAATTCTCTGTACCAACTAAAAAGTTCTAGACCTGTTTATTCTATCTATTTCTATTGTACGATTGCTTACAGTCGTAGAATAGAAATAGATTATTCAATCGTTAAAATTCTTCCAAATTATTATGACGAAACTTCACCGATATCATATTGCATATTTAAATAGCGATCTAAAAAGTAAAAGTTGTTTTTGTCTAAATTCGGTAAGATTAGACGTAAAAGTTGGTTCGAATCCGGTTTTATTTTTGGACTCTCTCATCTCTTATTAATCATTCGAGGCCTACTTTTCACATAAGTATAATATGATTGATAGTTTTTTTTTGGAATTTGAAAACCGGACATTTTCATTATTAATAGTCTATTTGGTTAGTGTTATTTATGAAAGTTCATAACCTTACCCGTATAATTATTAATTTTATCAGGTGCACTAAACATTTTTGACATTTAAATATCTTTATTGGAAAATCTGACGTTTTTATTTAAGGCATTTTACCAGTAATTCCCTGTTTTAAAATAGAATCATGATAATTTACACTGTAGCATTTTTGTCTATTGTATGTATATGTTAGTTATGACGTTAATATTATAATTTATTGTAAATTATAATTCAAATAGAAAGTTTTTAAAATAATGCACTTTTATAAAATACTCAAACCAAGTGCATAGAGCGTAACTGTTATAGAATAACAAAAATAATGACTTTAACTAGAGCCAAAGTGCCAAATTAGTATAGTTTATATAAATTACTAGTAATGATGCGAAAGTTTTCATATTATAATTTCTAAAACACAGATATTCTATTATTTCTAAAAGATGATTAGATTCCTTGGGATGGGAATGAAAAATGTTGGAAGAAAGCAAATATGTCCTTATATTAAGATAGGTAATCTAATAAGAAATCACTTGAAGATAAAAGTAATAGAAAAACGTATAATCAAAAGTAAAAATAAATAAATTTCTCGAATTCGTTATTTCGCAATCGATATTATTGAGGTTGATGTAATATTTTTATTAGTGCCAAAAAACGAAAGTTGGTTCAATTTGATTCATATTTCTCATCCGTTTGCTTATCAATTATAGTGTCTGTGTTATAGGATGTTGAAATGATTCAATAATTTATAAGAATTTATGTAATTCACTTTTCATGTGTTAGGACTAAGGCACAATTTAATAAAGGTGCAATTTTTCTTAGATTTAAGAATAAATAATGTATTAGAAACGTACTTTATCTTTAAAGATTTTATTCCTATTTTAAAATTGTTTTCTTTGTCGTATAAGTTTTCTCTTTATTTATTTCTTAATTTAATATTTATTTTAAGATAATTTCTATTATACGAAATCTTAAAATGAAAACTTTGACGATCTTTATATAAGTTCTGGGTTTAGCTAAGCTAAGCTTTTATTGAATTGACATTATCATTTTGCTCATACTTGATTTTATTATTTGTTTCTTGTTTATAAGGACTTTGTAAAATCCTGCTATACTGATAAATATAAATTTAATGACAATGTGTGAAGTACTAGGAATACATACCTTCTTCAAGAGAACGCTTCATGCCTTCAACTGATGATGGGGGGAATCTGAGTTGGATCACATGATTCTCCAAGAAGTCAGCAGCGGAGTCTACCAGTCTCGATTCAATCTGCGCTTCCCTGGCCTTAGGTTCGTCTGGCAGAGGTTCGAAAGCCCTGGCGGACCTCGGGGAGCCGGTGCCAAGGAGGGTCACCCCTTCAGTGAGATCCATCTCCCGCGCCGATGAAATGCTCTCCACGTATTTCAAAGCCTTCTCCTGCAACCAAAAATTATAAATTACACACTATCACTGGCTATCAAGCAGTGGCGTAACTATATCCTTCGAGGCCCCTGGCAAAATCGATGGGGCCCCTCTTCTAACTAATGAACATTCCAGCTATGTGCAATGTGCTTTGACGGGGGCCCCCACGGACCGGGACCATATTGCTGACTTGCCACTTTATAGTTACGCCACTGGTATCAAGGTCCATTGTCACTTGTCACATGTCACTATCACACACCTTCAGGCACAAGGACACGTCGCCGTCGACGCACTCCTTCACCACGCCGAGGACATTGTTCATCAGGCCTGGATCGTTCTCCTTCTCCACCGCCGGCATGGCCCGGGCCAGCGCCACAAGAAGTATGACTGCGTAGCACTTCATGTTTCCCACCCCTACGTGAAGCTTGGGACTAAATGTGCCGGTCGTGTGTACAACGTTGTGTTTTAAGCCTCGCACCCCACTCCGCGAAGAAAAGTGAACTCGAGCCGGACGAGTAAACTGGTGCGGATTTTAATGCGGGCACTCGATGTTTTGGCCGTTCATTCACTTGTTGCACACGTGCTCCGCATAATCGGATGCCTATCGATACATCTATAAAAAAAAACAATGAGTTTAAATTTAGAACGTATTTTAAATTTCGAAGAGGTATAATAAATTAGTACAAAAGTAATGTAATGTAATATAGGTTATAACTTATTTATTTATATCGATGCATCTATTAAAATGATGAGTTTAAATATAGAACGTATTTCAAACTATGAAGAGTTTTTTTATAATAAATTTGTGTATGTATGTACGTAGTCTGTATTCAATAACGGTTACAACTCATTAATTCAAAAATAGAACTTCTAAATTTAAATTAAAATTCGATTCTTTATCTTTTCCAGTTTGTTGTAGACTTTATTTATTTTTCATTTGCTAGTTTTTTTTTTGCATTTTAGCGCTAGTTATGATCAATTTTATTTCATTATTGTATTTTAATGCAATACCTAATTGTATTGTGCAGCTTTCGCGTCGTACAATTTATACAAGTTTTAATGACAAACACAACAATACTAATTAATAAAATAATAATGAAATAATACATTCAATAAGAACTTCCAAATATAAATTACTAGCTGCGCCCCGCGGTTTCACTCGCGTAAATTTCGATCCCGTGGAAAATAGAAAATCATCTCATGGCATTCCATAGGAATAGGGATTTTTTCGGGATAAAAACTATTCTGTGTTAATTCAAGTTACCGTCTATGTGTGTGCCAAATTTCATGAAAATCGGTTCAGCATTTTCTGCGTGAAGGAGCAACAAACAAACAAACATACAAACTTTCGCATTTATAATATTAACTAGCTGCGCCCCGCGGTTTTACTCGCGTAAATTTCGATATCGTGGAAAATCATCCCATGGCATCCCATATGAACATTTTTTCGGGATGAAAACTATCCTATGTGTTAATCCAAGCTACCCTATATGAGTGTGCCAAATTTCATGAAGATCGGTTCAGAATTTTTTGCGTGAAGGAGTAACAAACAAACAAACATACAAACTTTCGCATTTATAATTAGGATAGGATTCTTCGACCGTGTATAGTTGTGTAATTGTTAATTAGACATTTATGATTATGATTCGGATTCAGTTTCCAAGTGTTTTAATGCAATAATACAATGAATTGCGCAGCGTTCGCATAATTAAATGGTAACGAAAGTTTTAATGACAAATAATTGTTGATACTGTAGTGATAAAATTCGTAATATGAATTTCCGTACTTTATTTTCGATTGTTCAGTGTGAATCTGTTTGTACCTATAATTATATATAGAAATATATAGATGTGCTATAATGCTGAGCTTTCGCGATTTTCACTTGAACGAAAAACAATGCTTGTCTGTCTGTTTATCGCTGCATCTTAACACTTTCTATGCGCTGCTCTGCGATAATTACCTCACATTTAGTGCGGTGTAAATTGAACAACGTTGATGTTTGGGCAACCATGTAGATCGGTTAATTGTATCTGCTTAAGCGCTTTGTTTGGAAAGGCTGAGATAAATTTAAATATCATCATCAGCTTGCCTTTTAGTTTATATATCTAATATATAAAACACAGTTTTCGTTGCCATACTCCTCCGAAACGGATTGACCGATTCTCATGACATTTTGTGAGCATATTGAGTAGGTCTGAGAATCGGCCAACATCTATTTTTCATCCCGATATTCCCACGGGATCGAAAGTTACGCGGGTGAAACCGAGAGGCGCAGCTAGTCTATCTATCTTAATATATAAAACTCAAACGTGACATAGCCACCTATCAACACACAGCCCAAACCACTGGACGGATCAAGCTAAAATTTGGCATGCAGGTAGATGTTACGACGTAGGCATCCGCTAAGAAAGGATTTTTAGAAATTCAACCCCTGAGGGGGTGAAATAGGGTGTTGAACTTTATATGGATTTCTTAGAATTTAAACGCGGGTGAAACCGCGGGGCACAGCTAGTATTTATATATGAGGGAACAAACGAGTAATCGGAGTTTTCAGAGCCATTTTCATGACTACCGACTGCCATAGACATCCGCATAGAGGCTATACAGATGCCTTGCCTTCCTTCCCTACATCGTGTAAGCGAGAGGTACCTACCCGATCGTGCCCGCTTTGGCTGCATGCATGCAGCGTGGCACTACCTCTTACTAAATGACCTCTTACTACGATATGCTCTCCACGTATTTAAATATTTTTTTTCTAAAATAGGGATCAAATGAGCAGTAGGAGCCAGACCTTTTTTTTCTGGCTTCTATAATATGCACAATAAAGTATATTTCATTCATTCATTCAATCATAGTACTAGTCGCTTGTCAAATTTCTAGCTCAACTTATGGATTTGTCAACTGACAACAACAACAAAAAAGTTCTAAATAGTAGAGGCAATGATCGGAACGCTACAAAGCTAATACAGGACGTCGAAGACGCCATTTTGCGTTTTCGCGGGTTTTATAAATTATGAATCATTAATTTGAAAATTTGAGATAAATACTTATTAGAAGTAAAACAAAAATTGTATACGTTCCTTGATCACTGATAATCATTCTGGTGTGGTTTTGAAAACTTGAAAAACAGACCATTCAGTGATTGCCCTACCTGAAAACAACGAAAAAATATATTTAGAGTAATTTTTAGCCGTAGGTCTGTTCCAATCACAGACAAGAGACTTGGAGTGCCAGTATTCATGATGCGCTTCTGTAATTGTCTTCTCTTCTTGACTTTAGAACTCTTTTTTTTCCTAACCCGACCAAAATCGTACTGGTTCAGTTTCATAATGATAATGATTATGGCTGCGTTCTGAAATTTACTGCCAGTACTTCTCAGTTGTCAAATTGGACGCCTCAGTATGGGTTTGACAACTGTAAAAGTACTGAGTAGTGCTGGTAGTGATTTTTGGAACTCACCCTTTATCACTCAATAATTATGTTTTCCCAGCTGAATTTAGGCAATAGCGGCTAGCTAGCTTAGCTATGACTACCCCTCTGCGCGGACAGTAAGAGGTAGCGCCACGCAGCATACATGCTTGCTGCCGAATTGGGCTGGCACAGCCAGGGAGGTACCTCTCGCTGGGTTTCATGCGGAGTAGCTCAAGCGGGCCAGTAAAGGGGGAAGAGGATGGAGGGCAACGCGTCTTTTTAACCTCTTTGCTGATGTTTATGTTTCGGTAACCATGAAAATGGCTCCGACCGCTCGTTTGCCCTCTTATAGCCGCCTGAGTGAGCAGCAAATTTAATAGCTGCAAACTCAGATCAATTTTCGTAGGTCGCAAGCAAACTAGTTTTTTTTTGCTAGTCGGCGTACGTAACGCTGTAAACAGCGTAAATTGAGCGCAAATCTAGCAAACTTTTGGTAAGAGGTAGTGCCACACTGCATGCTTGCATGCAGTCGAATTGGGCCAGCACGACCGGGGAGGTACCTCTCGCTTACACGAGACTGGCGTAAAGTGACAGCTGTGCTGTCACGTTTCGTGCGGTGTGTAAGTATCCGATGGCCCATGAAGGTGGGAGGAGAAAGGAGGGCGGCGCATCTGTATAGCCTCTATGCGGATGTTTGTGGACGCCGGTAGTCATGAAAATGGCTCCGGCTGCTCGTTTGCCCTCCTATATCATAAAAAAAAAAAGAAACTGCGGACACTCCATTTCAAAAATATGGAAGGGCGTACTAGACCGAGACGCCCCAAACTCAGTCCGCCACTAACAGTTTGCCTACTGGAGACACAGCCTTATACTGAAAAAAAAAAACATTAAAACTATAAATACTCATAATGATAAAGTAGAGTTCACTTCTCCATGAAGTACATGCCGGTTATATAAAGTAAGAGTTTACATTTCGACATTAATATATGACTATTAGTTTTCACTTTAATTTGTTTATTTATTTTAATATTAATATGCATATTATTATTTCGCGTAACATACGGATTAGCCTCTTACAGTCGTCATAGTTTTATACAGTTTTTTTATATAGTTTTTATGTAGTTTTACCTATGTGGTTTGTTTGGATATAGTAACTGAAGTTCAGTTTTTTTTTTAATGATATAGGAGGGCAAACGAGCAGCCGGAGCCATTTTCATGACTACCGACGCCCACAAACATCCGCGTAGAGGCTATAAAGATGCGCTGCCTTCTTTTCTCCTCCCGCCTCCATGGGCCACCGGCTACTTACACCCCGCACGAAACGCGACAGCACAGCTGTCGCTTTACGCCAGTCTCGTGTAAGCGAGAGGTACCTCCCCGATCGTGCCGGCCCAATTCGACTGCACGCATGCATGCAGTGTGGCACTACCTACCAAAGAAACTGAATCTGAACTAAACTGAACTTCAGTTCAAAAGATTATTGACTATAAGGTAACTTTTGTCTATCTATCCTTCTGTCAGTCAAGGTAACTTAAAGGACATGAAATATTGATAAATAAGAAAAGAAAGAAAGACGGAAAATATTCTTTATTTGCCCACAATCCTACTAATATTATATAAGTAGGTTACTAAGTTGGTGAGTATGTTTGTTACTCTTTCACACAAAAACTACTGAACGAATTTTCATGAAACTTTACAGTAATATAGCTTTCATATCAGAATAACATAATAAGTTAAAAAATATTGGGATTTTTGAAGTCCGAAATTCACGCGGGCGAAGCCGCGGGCGGAAGCTAGTGAATATACATATATACAACAGTAATACTAACTTAAAGATTAGAGCAAACAGGCGGTCTTATCGCTAAGGAAGCGATTTCTTCCTGACAACCGGGAAATAATACTATTTTCGAGTGTCTCGGATCTACAAGCATCAGAAGCCCTCCAGCGACGGGCTGGTCTCGGCGAAGAGGCCAGACTGCTCCTCGGGGACTGCCCGGATGCCTCTGAACAGTCCCTACTATTTCTTTGCAACCGTGCTATGGAGTCAGGTCCCATCCTGGCTTCTGCCAAACCTGTCCGGTATGGCCTTGGGGATCTCAGAGGCACGCTTCACAGCATCGTCGGGACGAAGACATAATGATCCGTTTGGATGCTCACTTGGTGTCTTTAAGTCAAAAATTAGAGCGTTAATGTTTAAAACTCACACTAATTCAGATTTCATTTGACTCTAATTTACAATTTTGTTTTTTGTTTTTTCCTTTTTCTTTTGTTTACTTTTTTTTGTTATCAAATCTTATTAGTTTATTGTTTAGTTTAGTTTGTATTAGTTTGTTGTAGCGATATTTTGTATACCTAAAAGTAGTCACTTCGCTGGTTTATGAAATATATGTAAAACTCTTATTTTAAGAAACATTTTAACCGTTTGTGTCTTTGAAAAAAAAATAAAAAAAAAATAATAGGCCTAACATAATCTTCACTGGGGATTGCTTACTAAAGACTTTTTCTTATATCTTGTACTACAAAATTAGGCTTTTCAATCCAAACCACCCTGAAATATCACGCCATATTTCACACCCTTAGGCATTCAGATTCTGAAAATCCCTTAGATGTCACACGTATCACAAAGGGAGCACCTATACCAGATCGAAAATAGGTAGTACCATCGCAAATTGGTCGTACTCAAAAACCTTCATGGGCTCATGCACAGCAACTTTGCTAAACATCATCACATGATCAAATGCGTAGTTTACGATTCTATAAAGGACATACAAACGTTCCTTTTTATATATACAGATCTTGTCTACTATTATTGTCTATATCCCATTACGATTCAGATCTACCTATCAATTTATTGGTCAATAAAAAACAACTCGTCCAACAACCGTCTGAGTTCTCGCCCGATTTCTATGATGACTGTCATTTTGTAACTGGTCCAAGTGGAATGTCGGACTTTCTTTTTTTTTCTATAAAACAACAATATGATGTAATATCTTTTTTCTCTTTTTCCGGCCAGTACGTTGGGTCAAATTATCGTGTATTTGAGGCCAGGCTGTAATTGCGGCTCGTTTGCGCTTGCGCAAGAATTATCGTCGTTTTGTTCGTGTCGAATGTCAAATAGTCTTGCTGCATTGATTGTGAATTGGTCTGATACTTTTCATAGTATAGGGGGGGGNATACGTTGCCCCCTCCCCTACCCCTTCCATGGGCCACCGGCTACTTACACACCGCACGAAACGCGACAGCAAGCTGTCACTTTACACCGGTCTCGTGTAAGCGAGAGGTACCTCCCCGGTCGTGCCAGCCCAATTTGGCTACTGGTGGTACTACCTCTTACATAAATCTCTTACTAACTGTTAGGCTCCCCCTTACTCACCACCGAAAAGGGAATTATGCGTTTCGTGCACTCTGTGGGTTTCCTATGGCCTATTGGAAACCCCACAGAGTGCACGATATTGGAGGGAAGGACAACAGGTCTGCATAATAATTATGGGCTAATATAGTACTTAGTACATTGCTTTCTTAATATAAAAAAAGATCAATGTTCTGTTTCAATGTATTGCTTCAAATTTAAACAAGGATTTTTACATTATTATATTATTATTATTACTCTATCAAGCCCATTGTGTCCCATTGTTGGGCAAAGGCCTCCACCCATTTTTTCCATTTTTCTCTGTTCACAGCTGCATCCACTCAGGCAGGTATACGTCGAGTTCATCTCGCCATCTCCTTTTTGGTCTGCCGCGTCGCCTCTTTGAGTCTGGGTCCCATAAAGTGACAATTTTTTCCCAAGACTCGTCAGATCTGCGGCAGACATGTCCAGTCCAGCTCCATTTGAGCTCCGCGGCTTTGAGACCCACATCAGCGATTTTTGTGCGGGAGCGCAGTTCGGTGTTTCTGATTCTGTCCAATAACTTGACACCTAAAAGACTGTGCTCCATCGCCCTTTGGCAAACCTTAAGACTGGACTTTTGACTTTGTGTCAAAGACCAAACCTGTGATCAGTAAGTACGGGAAGTATGCACATGTCCATTAATTTTCGCTTGAGCGATATCGGAAGGTTGCCCTTCATGAGTTCCCCTAAGGACCAGTAGCTCTTCCAGGCATTTTCGTTATCTTGCGACCTCTTTGTCTTGACTGCACTGGAAGGAAATTTAATTAACATAATTTTTCATATAAAGAGATAAATCAAGGCAACAATAATAATTGGCTTCCGTAGAATATATCAAAAACCCCACTTTTTACATAAGTATTTTACTTATCACATTATTACATTCGATGTATCGATTACACGTAATCGCAGTAAAATAATTGCTACTGTACATTTCGTACTATGTGTGTTTCCAGTGGCCCATTGCGTGGGAAGACTGGAAACTGGACATGAACACGTCCCCAACCTCTTTATTAGACATCAAATAGCTCCGACTGCTAGGTTGCCCTTTTAATACTTTAAAAAATAGACAACTCAATTTTTTTTTTTTTTTTTTTAGATATAAA
>LUGF01050772.1:10732-24101 GCA_001625245.1 Calycopis cecrops | reverse complement strand
TAAGGATGTTTGTTACTCTTTCACACAAAAACTACTGAACGGATTTTCATGAAACTTTACAGTAATATAGCTTTCATATCAGAATAACATAATAAGTTAAAATTTATAGGGATTTATAGGGAGGAAGGAGGGCAACGCATCTGTACATATAAGTGATATGACGGGACCCTTGGGCGTACTCAAGAGGTGTACTGGGGTACGCCCATTATTGTGTGGGTACCCCGAAATACTTCTCTGCATGGCAATCTTGTCCATAGTTAGAATTGTGACATGTGAAATGTCACTTAGATAATCTCAGATGGCCCACTCTAGAACCTGATCGTTTTGCCGCGTTTCGTGATGTCCGACCGTCTCCTGGGTGGGTCACCTCGTAGAGGCGACCGAGGTTGTGGTGGTTATTGATGCATATTACATAGTAAGAGTAAGTAAGAGGCTGCTACTGCATGCATGCATGTAGTCGAATTGGTCCGGCACGATTAGGGAGGTACCTCTCGCTAACACGACACCGACGTAAAGTGACAGCTGTGATGTCGTGTTTCGTGCGGTGTGTAAGTAGCCGGTGGACCGTGGAGGTTGAAGGAGAAAGGAGAGCGGCGCATCTGTATGGCCTCTATGCGGATGTCTATGGGCGTCGGTAATCATGAAAATGGCCTCGACTGCTTGTTTGCTCCCTAAACCATAAAAAAAATATATACGGTTCATTCTCAAGTTCATTACGCACTTCGTATAGAAAACTTTTTTAACAAAGCCCTAAGGAAACTAGATGTTATTATCTAACATATGTATAAAATTCTCGTGTCACAGTTTTCGTTGCCATACTCCTCCGAAACGGCTTGACCGATTCTCATGAAGTTTTGTGAGCATATTGAGTATGTCTGAGAATCGGCCAACATCTATTTTTCATCCCGATATTCCCACGGGATAGAAAGTTACGCGGGTGAAACCGCGGGGCGCAGCTAGTGTATTTATAAAATTTAATATTGTATCTTTTGTGCTGATAATAAATAAATAAAAAAAAATATACCCAGCAGTGTACTAATGAGGGCTGTTAATGATGATGATGATGATGATGATGATGATAACGGCGAGGCAATCTTTCATTGAGTGAGCGCACTCCTCGAGCAAGTCATAAATCTTGACACTGATTGGTATCCAGCTAATAATTAACTCAATTCATCATTCTCCGGCTGGTGTGGAACAGCAGCCGGGATGTCCAAAGCTGGACGAGCACAAGCTGCTAGTCTCCAGCGGCTTGGTGCCATGCCAACCACGATGGTGACAAGGTGAGAAGTCGCCTAACATTGAACTTCATCAATAATTAGAAGTGAACAAATTTAAAGTCGACACTCCTTTGGATCCAGCTTCGTAGTAATTAACTTAAGTCATCATCATCATCATCATCATCATCATCATCATCATCATCATCATTTTCTTCTTCTTCTTCTTCAGCGTCATCATCATCATCATCACCATCATCAGTCTTTATCCATCGTGAACATAAGCCTCCTTCAATGTACGTCAAGATGCCTGATCTCTAGCTAGTTGCATCCCTCCCTGACCGGTCAATGAACCATGCATGTTCCATAATCTTAAATAATTACGATAACATAATTAATTACCCGCATAATTGATTAAGACGATATAATTAATACCCGCATACTTAATTGCGATAATTAATTACCTGCTCCAGCCAGCACCTCCGTGGCCGGCGGACACCACCACCTCATGGGCCTCCCCACCACTGCTGGAGGACAGCAGCTTCTTCAGACCAATGATACCAGCCAGCACCAAGGCCAGTTTCGACACGATGAGGGCCTTGCCCGCGAGCAGCGCCAGGGCTCCGAAGGCCAGCGGCACCATCATGCCTCCGATGAGGAGGGGGATCGCCAGGAGGGGAGCCAGCTTCTTCCTCCTTCCCCGCTCCTCGGGGAAGCTGCGCTGGAGTTCCTCACTACTTGGGAATTTGACCTGGAATTTGTGAGACAGCTTATAAGATAACTAGCATAAATAATAAACATCACCCCCTTAGGGGTTGGAAATTAAAAAATCCTAAGTCAGGTCTCAGATAATTTCATAGACTCATCACGTGATCAAATCCAAAAGACATACAAACAAACATTCGTTACTATATAATTAATAGAATATTTCTATACGCAACCTATGTAGCAGATCGAATTTTAAAACTTCTTCCTTCCTTACATTCATTTAAGTCCTAAGATTTAAGTCCTAAGAAATGAATGTAAGGAAGTATAATATGTGGGTATTGTAGTATCGCTAGCCACTAATCTGTAGACTGTTCAGAGGGCGTAGTCAACATGCTAGCGGTATTACCTAAAAAATAAAAATCTGTAAAAATCCTAAAAGACCCTAGACTATTACTGCCTAATTATTCTGTCCCAGCTGGGTGAAATACTAACAAATAGAAACAGTTTGAAACACTATTAATATTATTATTTCGGAGGCATCTTATATAAATACATTTGTCTTTACTATAAAATATAATCCTAGCTACCGATTCGATATATTTCCATTCTGTTACGTAGTCTTCCAAAATATAATACAGAATAATCTTTTATCCTGTCAAGAAAGAAAATTCTCGTTCTTTCATTCAAATTTAAACTAATGTTTTTATTAAAAAGACATAACAAATGTAGAGGTTTCATTTGATATGAGTATGGAGTTTCCTCTATACTACAGTATGTAAATATCTTGCCATTTTTAGCCATACAAAGGCATTATTAGCCTTTGATCAGCTGAAGATGATGAATCGTCGATCTGCGAACAGATGGGAGGACAATGTCTTTTCGACACTGCCTCTTACAAAAGCCCCCCTCCTTAAAGAAGCCTGAGAATGTAGAAATAGCGTGATAATGGCTAACGAAGAAATAAATAAAAAAAAATCAAATTAAAAAAAAAAGAAGTATTTACGATTGCATATCGTCATAGCATTTGGCCACTAGCCATAGAATTTTGACATATTTCGAACGGAAGTAACTATGTCGAAATTCTATTTTCAGGAGCCAAATATGCATCAAAAGATCGAAAAATAATTAAAACGACCGTTCATGAAACAAACAGTTGCTCAAGTAATTAAAAAGGTAGCTAAATATTCACGTAGTTTATGTGGTAAAGAGTAATTTAACAAACTAAATTTTAAATATTAATTTAATAGTTCGCATACGCCCGCAAATTTAAATTTGTCAACTCATTTACAGTTTGGTAATCTAAAGATGCACTACTTGCACATAATCAATTATCAACTAACATAGTTTTGGCAAGGCGTTCGTACCTATAATAAATCTAATAATCCAGATAAAAAAGAAAAAAAAAATTAAATGCATAATGTAAATGACAATATTTAAATTGAATCATGCATTTGATTTTATTCAAATCCTGAAAGTTATTTAAATTTTTAATTAATACATTAAGAATAAGTGTTATATTGTGTGTGATTAAGTCAAATTACTAAAGGACTTATTAAAATCGATTTTATTTAAAAAACAAAATACATTTCTTATACTGAATTCCCATATTATCGTAATAATCAAATTATAAACTACTAATTGCTTTAACACTTCGCGAAGCTTTCCACAGCCATGATAAAAAATAACAAGAAAACAATTTACGACGCATAGCCAACACCATAAAAGATTTTAAAAAATAATTATCTACAATTAAATAAATGTAGGCCTCAAGAAAACTATTAAATAGACTGTAACAAGGAAGCACGTGAAGATAAATTAATTGCGTGCAATTAAAGAGATGGCACGTGAAAGCGGTCACGCTGCGCCGGCGTGCGGTATGTGATTTTTAATGCATTTTGTATTAACAGTTTTCTAACGTTTATATGAATAATTGATGTCCACGATATTGAATCGGCTCAAATCATCCGTAGTCATGTCCATCGAAAAAAATATCGTCGTGTTCTTTTTTCAAATTACGTTTGAATAAAGAACAGTTTGTAGTAATGTCCATTGAAGTTATGTTTCGTGTTTAGTTGCATTAATTAATTAAATGCATTTCGTGTTAGTGCATTTTGTGTTCATAATGCTCCGATATTTAAATGATTAATGTTAGCAATAATTTTCGATTAATTATTCGTAATTTATATAAACAATAATTAAAAATATTATCGCTGTGTTGTTATTTTCAAATTATATGTCTCTTTTTGTTAATTTTATATTGTTATGTTGGTGTTAATAGTAATATTATATCTAACGTCCAACTAACAAAGTGCATATCAATTCGGAATATAATAAAAAGGTTTTGTTGATAAGTAATCAATAACTGTTGAGTGTAGCTGTGTGCGGTATGGGAGTCTCTGGCTCCCTAAGGGTAAGGCGAAAAGAGGACAACCCCATTATACGGGGTTGGTAGTCACCAAAACGAGCTCGAGTGACCCTTTATAGAAAGAAATTGCGTAATCTTCAATTGATTTTGATCTTATAGCGTATAGGTTATACAGATGCGTTGCCCTCTTCGGGCCACCGGCTACTTATACACCGCACGAAATGCGACAGCACAGCTGTCACTTCACTCGGTATCGTTTAAGCGAGAGGTGCTTTCCCGGTCGTGCCAGCGAGCTCGACTTCTTTTTATTTTGTTTGACGATAATACACATTTTTTTTAACCATAATGTGATCAAACTGGTGTTCTGCCCTACATTTGATAGCTGCTGCCTCACCAAACCCATATTAGCATTATTAATTACCTTTGCTTTTATCGTCTGAATATAAATATACAATTAACTACCTAGATGGCGTATGTACGTAACGTTAGGTAATATATTGTGGTTTGTTTGTTAAGTGCCTGTTTATTTTAAACTGCAGTTCAGGGTCAGCGGTGGACATGGTTCAAGTCTAAGGTCAAGGTTGTTCAAAGCAAGACGTGGAAGCGCGGCAAATTAAGGGGTCTGTTTTTTGGACTCGAGGAGAGTGAAGTGAGAGAGCAGAATGAGACAAATTAGCTTTTTTTATATTTATAGTATAGGTTGCAAGGTCAGGACCGGTTGGCGAAATACTGTGAAGAAGAGGGCTGCAGCCCAGCAAGAGTAGCACGAGAATCGTGTAGTGTGGTAGTAATGAGGATACCGACTCAAGGAGAAAGAATGCGAACGAGCAGTCGGAGCCATGACTGCCGACGCCACTCCTTATAGAGATTATACAGATGCATGGGCCTCCTTCGTCCTCACCTACCATGGACCACCGTAGCTGTGCCGTCACTTTACGCCGGTCTCGTGTAAGCGAGAGGTACCTCCCCGGTCGTGCCGGCCCAATTCGGTTGATGCAGACACTATCCCCCACTGTTCCCGTCTCGAGGTATTCGTGCCTTAGACGACTGACTAACCTTGGTACCCCGAAGAGAAGCATAATCGGGGTACCTCGTAAGGCACTAATTCATGCGGTGGTAGTGGGTTTCCAACATGGCGTGTGAAATCATTATCGGCTTTGGTACTCGTCTCACCCGAGCTGGAAAGCTTTTCTACCTTAGTTATCCCTTTCTTTGAACCCTCTTAAAAGTAGACTTCACCTTTGATTATTCAACCCTACCGACAAGCCATGGACCATAATGAGAACATTTAACCCCTTTGAGTAGTCAATTTAATGATCATTATTACCGCTAGGACTCACGTTCACTCAAAAATGAGACCAAAATGGCAAGATTAAATTGGCATCGTCTTCATCAGACCCTTCACAGTCACTCAATAACCAGATCAAATTGGCAGCATCGGCATGAGCACGCCAAGATCCCTAAAAAGTTAGATCAAAATGACAGGATCAAATTGCCAGCCAAGCCATGGACCATAATGGGAACATTTAACCCCTTTGAGTAGTCAATTCAATGATCATTATTACCGCTAGGACTCACGTTCACTCAAAAATGAGACCAAAATGGCAAGATTAAATTGGCATTGTCTTCATCAGACCCTTCACAGTCACTCAATAACCAGATCAAATTGGCAGCATCGGCATGAGCACGCCAAGATCCCTAAAAAGTCAGATCAAAATGACAGGATCAAATTGCCAGCCAAGCCATGGACCATAATGGGAACATTTAACCCCTTTGAGTAGTCAATTTAATGATCATTATTACCGCTAGGACTCACGTTCACTCAAAAATGAGACCAAAATGGCAAGATTAAATTGGCATCGTCTTCATCAGACCCTTCACAGTCACTCAATAACCAGATCAAATTGGCAGCATCGGCATGAGCCCTCCAAGATTACTCAAAAGTCAGATCAAAAAGATCAAATTGGCATCATCGTCATTAATAATTAATCCTTCAGGATAACTCAAAAAGTAGATCAAAATGGCAAGATCAATTGGCAGCATTATCTCTTCACGGATACACAAAACAGATCAAAATGGCCAGATCAAATTGGCATCCTGATAGCCCTTCTTGGTCAAAACAAGAAATAGATCAAAAGCAGATCTCATTTTGTAAAAGGCGATGCAAAATGGTTGATTAGAAAATCCGTAGTTAAGTCGTTAGGCCATATGCAGCGTGTAATTATAGCGGAGAAACTCGCGACACCACAGTTTTCTTACTATTTAATTTGTTCATTTAAAGATGTCGTCCGTTTTTAGGTTTCCGTATCTTAGATATCTTCAGTATCTCAGTCAGGTGAGACTTTACCATTTCAAAGAATGGAAGTCACAAAAGAAAAATGCTAGTCTTACAACGAATTCTTGTGTTGTCAACTGTTGATAATCTTGTATAGGACGTGTGCAGTACCAACATAAGTTTGTAATTTTATTTCCAACTAAATATATAATAAATAATTTAAAAAAATCCTGTAAGTTCTGTAAGTTGCTTTTTCCAAATTTCATTATTCTAGGTCCTTGGGAAGTAAACCCACAGTGGGTTTTAGTTGACATGCGATCCCATTGGGATTATGCGCATTTACCTCCAAAATTCCATACAAAAGGAAAAAAAAAGTAGCATTATAAAATTTGGCAGTATTTTCGGCTACGATTCCGCTGCCATCTCTATAGCGACTAGCCTTATGCGGAGGACATAGATCGCAAGTCCAATGTATATTAAAATAGTGTGCAGACAGACGTGAAATCTCTATCGCTAGTTCACCAATTTCGATGGGACGCCCAGTCAGAAATCTGAGGCAGGGCATATAACTTAACGTGCACAATTAACATCCCAACTTCGGATTTTGACGGTACTCGAACCCGCCACCAAGTAATAAAACCCACTCTGAGGAAGAATCTATTAATTTAGCATTACCTCTGGTTTAGTTGGCTAAACGTATTTGTCAAAGATCAGACCCATCAATACATACACAAGTCCCAGTCATAAATCATTTAGGCCTTTTTAGACCTCAACAAAAAACTTATGTAGCAGCCCTTATAAAAGAAGATGTATTCGAAAAATAAGAAGATAAACAGGCAACTGTTGCGCATGATGCATGCAAATATGAGAGGGATCACGCTTTGATAAGATGAATCAGTTCCATAAAAAGATTTTGGTAATACATCAAGTAGCATTTGAATTGGGTTGAAAATGGGTTCATGGATGTATCAGTTCATATCAGTTGGATCCATATTTGCCCATAGACAGGACATACATATGCACTAGAGCATATATGCGATACGCAGCTACTTTTTCTTCTTCTTCGAATCGATGGCCTAAGAAAATTTTTTTTAAATAGAGGTTTAAAAAGTTATTAATGTGTGATACTTTAGTCCGGTCCAGTGCTGCTCCATTTCTACGCCCTTGACTTGTTGAGGACTGGAGGGACAGATCAGGATATGTTCCATGGTTTGTTCCGGGACTCCGTAGGCACTGGGTCTGGCTCGGATCTATCATGTCCCATTTTGGCAGGTTCGTTCGGCATCAACCAACCTGGGTTTTCAGTCTATTTATTGTCCTCCACACTGGTCATGGTAGATTGTGGCCAGGAGCAAGACAACTACTTATGTGAGACCAATTAATGTGAGCGAGAAACACTACACCAATTAAAATTGCCAATAAGATTATCCCTAAAGAACGTAGAGTATTTACCTGGATGGTATGAGTTTGCATGAATCCAACGATTTTGTCCAAGATAAGGCTGTCCAAGGAGCTCTCGTCAAGACCTCTCGGAATCGCCTCCTCAACTTCCATCTTCTCGACCGCATCCCTGTTCTTCGTGATCGTCACGCCACTCAGCAGCGATATTTCGTCGCTTTTCGTTAGCCTCGTCAGTGACTTCGCCAGCTTCCTCTTCAGGCAGTGGAACAAGTCCTTGTCCCCACAGTCTCTGTATGTCTCGTACGCGACCTTAAGGTCTCCAAGGACCGTGTCTTCGGACCTCGCCTCGCTGGCCGGCTCCTGGCTTGCGGTCCTGGCGCTTACGGCAGCGGCCAAGACCAGTACGATGAAGTAATGTGGTACCATTTTGACGGTCGCTTCACGGTCTTGGAGTAGGCACTGTGGTAGAACTAGACCATTGCGACCGTTTATATGCGCTTGGAGTCACGGTACACTGGGCGTTCTCGAGAGGGATGCCTCAATGCATATATGCACTGGCGTATGGATAACAAAAAAATAGGTTAATAGATTTTTATATAAAAACTAGAGCTTAATACGTCCTGTGTGAATTATGAGTTAAATAATTCTAAGCTTAATACGTCCCACTGTTCGACATTGTATACAGTTTATGTAATAGTGGAGAATTCATAAATGTTATCACAATTTTTGTCTTTTAATTCAAAAATTAAAAATAAAGAGTTTACAATTTTATTTTAAATTTTATGAATAATAGTTTAAATAACCCCGACCACTTAGGTCGAGTCTTGTTTGATCATTCAGCGATTATTCGCATACAAAAGTAATTTATAGTCATGAATACTTTTCCTTCTCAAAATTACTATAATTATTATATTTCAAATTATTTTCTTAATTACATTTTATTCTTAATTATTCAAATGGGAAAATTAACTGTATACTTTGGTTCTATACCAATAGCTGATTGTAAATTAAATGTCTCTAAATATTTATTCAAAATTTACGCTGCTATGTATATTTTATTATAATAAGTATAATATAATATTAATACATAATTATATTATAATTACAAAGATACATTCTAATAATTATAAGACACGTGTAAATCTAAACCAGGTGAGGAGGATAATAGGTCGTAGGTCGAATTGGTCTAATACTAAAGGCTTGCGCAGACTAGGGAGAGACAAGAATTTATACAAGTACCGCGTACTTTTAGGGTCAATTCACACCAAAAGCGCGGCGAAGGGCAGCGAAGTGGAGATTTTCATTACTATAGTACTTATTATCGAATTCTCGCGACTTCTGGAGCATTCCAGCGACTTCTCGCGCATTCCAGCGACTTCGCGGGAATCATCGCGCCCCGTTCGAGTTTCTCATGCGATAATAAGTATTATAGTAATTGTTATAAAGTTGAAATTCATATGACACATAAACTGCGCTCCGCTTCGCTGCCCTTCGCCGCGCTTTTGGTGTGAATTGGCCCTAAATCCCTCGTTTGCGTTACTCGATACAGTTGGAAGCGATCTATTATAGCGGACAAAAAAATGCCTCGTCTGCATGACAGGCCTTAATAGTGAGGTACTTCTTGCTTCTTGCGACTTGTAAGAGTTTGGGTGTGCTGATGTATGTTAATACCGCTCAAGTGCTTGTTTTTGCCAAAAAAATATCAACGACCGAACATCAAGGACAGACTTCTCCTCCTTGGGGACTGCCCGGCGGCCTTTGAACAGTCCCCACTACAACGTTGGAACCGTGCAATGCAGTCAGGTTGCCATCCTAGCCCCTGGTCCTAATGAGAAGTGAACAGCCTGGAACAAAGAAATAGACAAGCGCTGCACAGGCAAGAAGGCTCTTAAATTGACCATGAGCAAAATCCATTTTTCATTTTGCCTCTGTACTGATGTATATGGGCGTCGGTAGTCATGAAAATGGCCCCGATTGACACATCCGCATAGAGTTTATACAAATACGTTGTCCTCCATCCTCCTCCCACCTCCATGGGCCACCGGCTACTTAAACACCACACAAAACGCGACAGAACAGCTGTCACTTTACGCTAATGTCGCGTAAGCTAGAGGTCCCTGGTCTTGCCGCCCAATTCGGCTACATGCATCCAAACAGCGTGGCACTACCTCTCTGAATTGTACAGCCACAGCATCGCGTGTCCCAGTCAGACAATTTTTTTTGCCATCCGTATCAGTAACGCTTGCGATGAACGCTACATGAGCAGATGTCTAAATGAAATTACAATTACAATGTTTTCGATTTTTTTTCAAGCCCAGAACCGTTAGACAATCTTATCACCTGATGAGAAGGCACCCATAAATATACGCACAATCAAGGGATGGACTTATTTAGCTAATACTAGCTGCGCCCCGCAGTTTCACTCGCGTAAATTTCGAGCCCGTGGAAAATACAAAATCATCCCACAGGAACATTTTTTCGGGATAAAAACTATCCTCTGTGTTAATCCAAGCTACTCTATATGTGTGTGCCAAATTTAATGAAAATCGGTTCAGCAGTTTTTGCGTGAATGAGTAACAAACAAACATACAAACTTTTCGCATTTATAATATAAGTAGGATAATAATAGGATTAGCTTATAAGAAGATGTCTTGATGATGGAAGATGTCCATGGTCTGTTGTGTTGCTTTCTTTTATCTCGTCTCTAGTGGGCCGGCAGACACTTAGTGGTGGTAATGCTAGTCCAACTGCACTACGGCACTAGTATTGTATCAGGTGACACTTACAAAATGATATAGAAAATGTATATTAGTTATCAGAATTGTAGTATATAGGGCATATTAAACTACTACTAACTTATGCAGACAACGTTAGTTAGTCATAATAACTTTTTTCTTAATGGTATGTGGGGGTAAATGAGCAGTCGGAGCCTATTCCATGACTACCGACGCCCATAGACATCCGCATAGAAACTACACAGATGGGCTGCCCTCCTTTCTCCAAAAAGCAAAAAGTTGCAAACGCAGCAGTAGTTGATGTCCTTTTTTATTATTATTATTACTTTCAGCCTGGTGTATCCCATGGCTGGGCAAAGGCCTATTTACTCTCCTTCTACTTCTCACTGCGAAAAATTTGCATAAAGCCTTACATAGCCATAACTTAGAAGAACTGCTGCAATCGAGCTGTTTTTTAAATAAATAAATATTTTTTTTTGCTATTTATATACAAGACATAATAAATAATTAAAATAAAAATGCCCTTATTTCCTTAAAAAAAGTAATATCTAATATTTTATTTACCTATAAGCTATTTAATTCCTTATATCATAGTCCCATCGTGAGGCAGGTCTCCCTATTTGACGCTTGCCCTGTGAGCATTTGACAATTACCTTTAGTAACTAACATAGGTATTACATGGCCACCTTTGCCCACCGGCACTATTAAAACCTGGCTAAGTGATGAGACTCAATAACACTACAATAATTAAAATTGAATTTATTATCGGTATTCTAAAGGCTTCCACTACACTACTCGCGAAGTTGTGGAGAGGCACTTCGTCTTACTTCGTCCATCTTTACCCCGCTTCGGGCGACTTCCATTTGTTATTGGCTTCTGTGCCCGAGTCAAAGGACTCGAAGATTCTTCGCAAGATTGTCCGAGTGTGTGAGCACGCACTTTGGACTTCGGGTTACTTCGGGCAGCTACTCAACGAAGCATCGAAGGGAGTTGTGTAGTGGACGCTTACCTCTGTATCTGCTGTGGCAACAAATTTCTTTGGTTTCTTTCTTTGGTTTTCTTTGGTATTTCTATTTGAGGTTTCGAGCCTTAAGGCAAAAAATTATATTTTACAATTTTGCAAATAGGTAACATATTACACTGGAGCCAGAGAGTGTTCATCTCTGAATAAGAGCAAGTCAGCATTTAGCAGAATATGCGCTGGTCGCTGCACTAACACTATGAGAGACGGTGAAGACGACGAAAAATATCAAATAACAAGAAATTCAATGGGACCAAATTATAGATGGGGGTCCCACAAGGGTCTACTTTGGGACCACTTTTTTATAATTTATATAAACGACTTGTCACATCTAGCCCATGATAATCAAGAGACACACACTTTTTGCCACTATCAAGCTTTCACTTTTCGTGTCGTTAGAGGGAAAAATAGAAGGAGGGCAACGTATTTGGCCATCGATAGTCATCAAAAAAACAACAAGAAAGAAATCCGAGTACTCCCTTATACTATAACAAAAATCCCTACGGCACTTATAGTAGGGCCTCATTACTACACACTACATTAGCATGGTGTAATAAGTCCACAGATTATTATTATTATTCTAGATCCCGGATTACAACCAATACTCGGTACAAATCGTGTCTTCCAAAATAAGCTTTTGCTGGTAGCTACTGATGCGAAGCCTCCTACATATACATGACATTTACGAAGACATATATAGACCTGTATATGTGTATCAGCGTTTCTGCTGTATTTCCGCCAGTCGATTATAACTTACTTATTTCCAACTTGTCCATTGAAGACGAGCGGTTGCCTCAGTTGGTAACATACGCGTCTTACGGCAACGGTTGCGGGTTTGAATCTCACCCAAGTCAAGGATGTAAATAATTTATTTCTTTACTAAAAACATTTACAACATATTATGTATAATATATATTAATATGTGAAGCAAAAACTTTAGGAACATTTTTACGAAAATTGCGCGGACGGAGGAGTATGAAAGAACAATGCCAAAATCCTATCCCATCAAAATGTGACTTACTTTCAATGACTTATATACCAAACAGAAATAATAAATTTCCTGCGTTTTTTGAAAACATTACGCAGAAGAGAGAAAACAGGAATAAAAAATGTTTTAAACAGAACGGTGATTGACTATTTTGATCATCTTTCATATTGAATGTTGCCATAATTTAAAATATCTTGCATCGCGATCTCAAAAAATAATTGCTTTACATGTGTTTAGTCGTATTAAATTAAGAAAATAAATAAAAGTGTGATCATGTTTGATTTTTGTAATTGATTTTATGTATATTAGTTTTCTAAATTGAGTATTACTAATCAGTGAAGTGATTTTATTTGCTCCCACAAAATGTTATTGTTACTGTTGATGGAATGTTTTGTCAATTCTTGATTCATATTATACCTTTATTTATACTATTATAACTTTTTATTAATTTAAAGTAGAGTGTTTTTGTGTTAGATTACCATAGCAGTTTTCTAACATTTTATAAAAAAGTAACATTTTGTAATACCTATTTTAGACTATAAGAACAATATTTGTTATAAAATATGTAGGACAAATGGATTTAACTATATATAATGTGTATATATTAATAGTAATATCCGCTACTGAAGTAAATACATACCACTTTTTCTATTGAATTG
>LUGF01050766.1:0-12975 GCA_001625245.1 Calycopis cecrops | reverse complement strand
ATATGTTCCGTCGTATATATCCATATATTGCCCTTGGTATAATGAGGTTTCTTTCTTTAATATTATTTCTTGTTATGTGATCAACTCCTAGATGAAGGACCACATAGTCTTCGGTAAGGCAATCACGCGCTTTATTCATAAGGCGTTCTAAGTTTTGCGTTGTCATATTAAATAGCGTTGCAAGCCTTTCGTTGGGGTCGCCGGTACGTAGTTTTATTAAAAATATATCCAATGCAGTTCTGGGATTTCTGCATCTTTGGACCAGAGAGGGTGTTTGCTCTAATATAGTGTCGAACTGTTCATTATTACGACCAGTCCAAAAATGCATCTCTTCGTTGGATAGCGCACCTCTGGTATTAAAATCCAACCTGGAACCACGTTGTACAGCATTTCTTAACATGTCACAAATGTCACCAAACTGCGCTGCATTAAAATCATGAGTGACGTGACAATTCTGTGGAAGTTCAGCCCAGTTATTATTTTCGAGGTGTTCTTGACATACTCTTGCACCGTCAGGGATGTAAAGCTTATACTCACAAAACATGTGTATCTTAATAACATTCGGTATCCTATGACGTGTTCGGTTTTGACAATTATTGAATATACAATGCCTCGGTGTGTTTGGTGCTCTTGAATACTCGGGAACCTGAATCATTTGTGCATCCTGTTGTATTGGGGGTGCCACAGGTACTTCTTGAATAGGAGGCGGTCTTATAGCATTTTCAGCCCTTTGCCAACATCGGTGGCATACGTTTCGCGTATTGTCGAAAACAACCTGAAAAAAAAAACTTGTTAGCAACTTCAAAAAACTAATAGACAAAACGGAAAAATAACAGTAGTCTGAATAATAAATAAAAAATGACCATGCACGTGTTTACGCTGGAATGTGACCCTCATCCCTAAGCACACTGTACAATTGTACCTAAATGACGTCATAGGTCCAGGTATAAAGGGTACAATCATTCATTTGCATGTAATAAACATTTTGTTACGTTCAGAAACGAGGCGCTATTTTAATGTTTAGAATTGAGTTTTTTTTTTTTTTTATATAGCATAGGAGGCAAACGAGCAGTTAGGTCACCTGATGTAAAGTGAACACCAACGCCCACATACATCCGTAACACCAGAGGTCTAACAGATGCGTTGCCGACCTTTGAGGAAAGAATAAGCTCTTTTCTTGAAGATCCCAAGGTCGTATCGGTCCGGAAATGCCGAGGGGGGCAGCTGATTCCATATTGAAATGGTGCGTGGGATAAAATTGCGCTTATAGCGCACAGTAGTAGACTTCGGGGGATCTAGGTGGTAACGGTGGAATTTGGAATTTCGGCGCGAAGTCCTATAATGGAATTCAGCTGCAGGTAATAATCCGAACAATTCCTTGGAACACTCCCCGTGCACAGCGAGCTGACATCTCTACGCAAGGCAAGAGTATCAAGCTGGCGGGTGAGATACTGGTTATCGACGATTCGAGTCGCTCTTCGTTGTATACGGTCAAATGGAACGAGCTGATATTGCGGGGCTCCGGCCCAAAGGTGAGAGCAGTACTCCATGTGCGGTCGGACTTGCGCTTTGTAAAGTTGCAGCCGTTACTTTTTAAATATAATTATGACATGCTCTTACCTCTAAGAGTGAATTTTCTTGAATATAAGCTGCTAGTTCTGGCCATAGTATTGGTAGATTATCAGCCAAAAGATGACGCTGATATCCAGACCACGGTAGAACCCTCTACGACACATTACACAGTTATTGCCAGGTTCCATTTTCACAACAGTTCACTTTAAACAATCAGTACACAGCAGAAGTCCAAAAGAAAGCTGGGGTCAACGTGAAGAAACTGTAATCGGAGTCCAAAAACAATGCCAGGGTCGTATATAGTCGCAGAATACAATGGGGAGACGAGGAAGCGTAGTCACACACACAAAACAAACAAAAGACTGATGTTAGCCGTCGACGCTTGCCCGCGCGCATTCACTGCCCCTTCCCCGCCACTCGTTGCCGCCGTACCATATAATAATACCATATAACTCTAAACGGACTAACGATAGGAACTTGACTCCATAGGAACTTTTACTCGGGCTACTAAGAGCTATTCAACGACGTATCACATATTGCTATTGGAAGTGGGTACTAAAGTGTTGCATCATCCTTTGTCAATCCGTGCTCACGTATATTCAAAACGTAACCTTCAAAAACTATTGATTATCATATTTTTTTAGCTGTGGTTAATGTTAACAAAATACGACATAGTGCTTAGGTCGTCGAAACACGATTAAAGAATTTTGCCTCGATAGAAAAAAATCATAAACTTTAATGAAAAAACACTATTTCTGACGTTTCCATCAATTTTTAAATCCATACTATTCAATAACTTTCAAAGTTATTTCCACAACTAAAATATGTATCTATTCCCAATAAGTAATCGAAGAAATTTTAGGAGTCACTTTTTTAAATAAGCGTATGGTTAATTTTATAAAATAATATTAATCTAAATATTGTCTCTATTTTCGAGCGCCGTCCACGCAAAATTAACTAGGCGGATCGCAATTGGGACCCATAGCGCCTTAAATAAAATAAGTAAAAAGTAAATATTGTATTGTAATAGCTGTTAAAGAATTTATTGCCTAGGTTGATTTTATAGAGTAGTTTTGGTTGAAGCACGAGCAGTTTTTAAAAGCTTGTTATATAATTTTGTTTCTGACGTCTTTTGTGCTGTCTTTATTTGGTTCATTTGCTCTTTCAGTTTGGTTTTTAAATTATTGATTTTCTTAAACAAGCTCTTGAGTTGCTTAGTAAGTTGTCTTTTGATGCCTGAAAAAAAAAATAATTAAAGAAAACTGTAAAAGAAGAATTATATCCGCACTGTATAAAAATTATAAGTAAAGTTAGGTTACATGTTTAAATGAAAATAAAAGTGATAAAAAATTAAACTTGGGAATGACAATGGATAGAATTTATTTATTACAGTTTAGTAAATGTTTAGATGGTAGCAGAAATCTTACTTTTCTAGGTATAATTTTATGTAATGTTTAGTTAAATATTCAAAACTAATAATATATAAACTCACCTGCTTTATGTATTGAATCTATGATGTATTGGCATGTGGGTAGGATTGGGAAGCTGAGAAACAGACACTTCAGGTTGAGCTTCTGGCAATATATGTGTTATTGCGGAAGTTCCTGCAAATTAATAAATAACATAAATTACTCCTTAAGGCGAAATGGGCTTCAAATTTGTCAATCCGTGCTCACGTATATTCAAAACGTAACCTTTAAAAACTATTGATTAATATATTTTTTTAGCTGTGGTTAATGTTAACAAAATACGGCATTGTGCTTAGGTCGTCGAAACACGATTAAAGAATTTTGCCTCGATTGAAAAAAATCGTAAACATTAATGAAAAAACTATTTCTGACGTTTCCATCAATTTTTAAATCCATACTTTTCAATAACTATCAAAGTTATTTCCACAACTAAAATATGTATCTATTCCTAATAAGTAATTTAAGAAATTTTAGGAGTCACTTCTTTAAATAAGTGTATGGTTAATTTTATAAAATAATATTAATCTAAATATTGTTTCTATTTTCGAGCGCCGTCCACGCAAAATTAACTTGGCGGATCGCAATTGGGACCCATAGCGCCTTAAAACATCAGAGAAAACACATACTATATATTATATTTTTATAGATTAGATATTTTGCCGTGAAACAAATTGGATGTAAGTACATTCATTTCTTAAAGGCCTGCAACTCAACAGCGTAACCTCTACTGTTGCAGCTGCCTGACGGTGTCAGATATCACTAGCATTTCAGTGACCTGATTACTCATTCTTCCTCTATATTATAAAAAAATACTATCTCTCCTCACTTATGTTGCATGAAATAGAAAATTAAATAAGTAACTTAAGTTATTTATAATAAAGCCTTACCCAAATTTAGCGTTGGATGAGCTGTCCTTGCTAGACTTTTACTTTGAGGGAAAAAGAACCAATGTTCATAGTGATGATTACAAATGCGATAGTTTGTGTAAACATCATTATTAGTCTTGTTCTTCAAAATTTGTCCTACTGCCTCTTTCCATTGGAGAAATCGTTCTAAAAAAGCTGCTAGTTTTGGAAAACGATGTAAAACACCTGAAATTAAAAAAAATATGACAATAAGTATATTTTTACATGGCACAGTGTAATTTTATTGATCTTTAATTCTTGTACAAGTGCAGTGACTGTTTCACACTTTCTGCTTTCCTTAATATCATCCTAATTGTCCTAATCCTAAATTCAAGACACTGAAGAAGAGAACTTAAAAAAATATTAATATGAGTTAAGACTACTGAAGGGGCAGTATACTATATCTACTACCATGCCCCACTATGTATTAGTACATTACAGGGTCCTATAGCCCATTATTAGGTCCCATTATGTCAAAAGGTTTCACAAGTTTCTATTCAATAAACAGTGCTTATCAAAAAAATGTACCTACCGAATTGATGACATCCAAAAACACATTCCGATCTTTGTGGCATTTTAGAAAACAACACAATTCGTAGGGCAAAAACAAGTCCGTTAAGAATAGCCGTGGTCAATCGTTTGTGCAAGAATCTCAGTCCGTATAACAAGCCGAGGTTTTAATGATAGTGGAAGGAATCACAGAGTCCATTAATCAAAGCCGGGTCACAGGAATATCAAAAGCAAAACGAAATTATCACAGAACACACTCAACAACACGAAAACTTGTCGCGAGTTGTGAAGTTTTGAAATTCTTTCACCGGAACGGAAAAAGAGTTACCAGTTAAAAAAAGTCAGTATTATGTACGACACAAAAAAATTATATCTTTAACATTGTGAGCACACCGAAAAACATTTTAATTATTTAATTTATCAAACAATAAATATTGATTTTATTTTTTACTCTCCATATACTTAATTTTAAAATGATGTCGCAATGTGTATGCCATCTAGTGAGGTTGTTTGTCGTTTTTGTCTTTTATTTCTTTGTGCCTTCGATTAGATGGCGTGGTGATAGATTTTTATTTTCGACTATTTTAATGTTTTGAGTTGTATACCCATGGTTCCGACTGATCCCACAACTACATCGCAAGTATAAAGTGGGTGGAGGGGCTCTACCTGGTCGGACCGATAACTAAACTTGTTCAAACATGCATTGTTTGTATCCTTTGGTGAATTTTAGGAAATGCACTTTTGACACATTTTGTTTAAATAAAGGGGTATTTAGTATTTAGTGCGGCGGGAGCGATGTTATCCACGGGTTGACATGGTCATAGCTGAGTGAAATGCTATGTCGACTACCAATTAACACGGGCAAAGCTGACTTTAAGGTTATGTTAACTACTACTTGACATGGTCGATTCTAAATTCTCGATTTATTTAACTACTAGTTGACACGGGCAAGCAAGCGGTTAAGTTCAAGATACAAATTAGTTTCATCAAATATAATACCAAAATACCGAACTACATGCCCTGCAGGGTAGGTTAATTTACTTTGTGACATTTGATTATATTCTCGATAGTTAATCCATTTTTGAATATCAGTTGTTTCTTCTACAGTTAAATCATTCTTACAATTTTCGCAACAGAATTTTAATAAATCTTTCTGATAACCCAACCTGCAGTGTAGGCCCGAGATTGAACAGTTAGACGCTGTCGTCGTGCTTCCTGTGTGATAGAATAAGAACTGACTAATGACCTATCTGTTTCACCACACATTGTACTGTCAATAGAATGGATTTCTGATCTCTTACATATTGAAATAATGATTTCATTTTTAAAATTTGATTACCGTCATCGTTTTCGCAATTTAATGATGTGTGGTGAAACTTCAAGAATCCTGTTATGAGCAAAGATTTAATTGTTGCAATAAAGTTGTGGCAAGTTGGGTTATTCTATCTAATATTATAAGCGCGAACTTGTCCAAAAAAAATTCTATTGCATCCGAATTTAAATAACGAGGTCTCATTACTTTAATATTTTTCCTGCTTAATATCTGCCACAACCTTTGGATGCTTTGTAATGTAGATATCTAGTTTTTTAACTGGGCACAATTTTATCTTGACCATTTTGGTCCACTTTCTTCTCAGGATTCTACTTGAGAATCCCTCGCTACGCTCGAAATTCTACTCTAGAATCCTTCGCTCTAAGACGCTTTATTTTAGTATAGGTTCCTGCCAGTATGCATGATGAATACTATTGAATGTAACAGCTGAACGAAGACGTTTTCCTTTCTTCCGGTTGAACACTTCAGCCCCGTTGACACTGTCAAATAAGTCGTCAAAAAACGACACTACTTCAGCGGTATCTTCTAAACTGCTACTCACTGGTCTTGCGTCAGAGTAGTGAGCTGGAAATGATAAATAATTAGGTAATATTCTTAGATTATATTCTAGGACACTTAATGAATACGGATGCCCGTGAACAACTAAATAATTATGGTTATGCAACTGGAAACTCACAAGCCATTCGAGACTCACTTGATGTCACTTTACGACGTTATATCTATTAAAACACAGTTATAGCTTCAAACCGACTGACATTTTTTTAAATAGGTAGGAGGTAAGCACATACACATTCCTAATAACAGAGGGCGTTACTATGCACATAATTATTTTGTTACCAAACCAATAATAGGCCACATTTTATATAATAACAATAAACAGGTAAGTATATAAGTTAATGCAAGACACAAGATTTTATATTTCTACTACACCTGTTTTCTTCATGAATTTTTACATTTAATTTTATTTAATTATCTTACATAAACTTTTTGTAAACATATCAGCTGGCATATCTGATGTTTTTAAATACTGAGTTTTTACTAAATTATTTGCAACTGCATCTCTAATAAAATGAATCTTAATATACCTACCAAATCTAAAAGAAAGCAAACTTATCTACATTTTCCTTATTCCTCAACTAATTATAGGCAAAATTAATTTTTCATACGATCCGCTAAGTCAGTAAATAACCTAGATGAAACACTTCAGCTGGATATATTCCATTCCTCCCTTAATGCATTCAGAAAAACTAATTCTAAAAACTGGTTTGATGCTATTTCCTGACTTATGATGTTTTGTGTACTTAACTTTGTATCATTATTTTTTACATATTTAGTTTACAAATATGATCTGTTTGTGTCCTGTGTACATAATTATACTGTATTACTTGTAGTAAAATCAAGCATTTTAGTTTCTATATGCGAAAACATCAAATCGGTGTCTAGATAAGTTATTAGTTATCACAATTATTTATATTGAAACTGTATGTTTTCCGAATAAAGATAACTAAATAAATAGGATATAACTGGTCTAGTTAAAACTGATAGGTACATCAAACTACCAATAAGCTGTTGGTATGGATAGTTACAAATTACATTTTTACCTTTTTCTAGTTTTAAATTTACTTCCATAGGTGTGTTTGTGTGTATATTTTTACAATTTTCCAATTTATTTGGAGAACACCCAAGCTCCATACAAAATTACCCAAGGCCCGGCGCAAATGAAACTTATCTCAGCCTTTTGTGTATTTAGGTAAAAGATTTTTAGATAGGTGTGTTTGCCGCAGTAAGTGGTTTATATAAAAAAAATGTATAATTACAGTACAGTAAAATTACAGTATGATGACCACAGCGATTTTAAATATGATTAAAGATTTATTGTAAATCACATTTTTATTAGAACATATAATATGTACAAAAGTAGTAGTAATGTGTAGTTCTTCACAGCACAATTTTTTACATATTATTTTTACATTTATATGTAAAAAAGTGTGCTGTGAAGAACTAGTTTCCTTTTTGGTGATTTAGGAATGAAACAACATTATTATAGCATTAATAATTTATTTTATATAGTGTGTTGACGTTATTATTATAAGTCTATTAACACTTCGTCTAAAAAGGCCGCAGGATGCCTCTATTTCATCCACATTATGACGGGCCCGGCCAAGATAGTATAGAACGCTTATTACATGAGCGCAACTTCCGAGCGTTCTGCGGTCGTGAATGCATGAACAATAATAATCTTTGACAGCGCTTCTTCCTTGCCCATCACAGTCGTAGAGAATGTACGTGTAGTATTCTTTGCTTCTTACGTGCCTTGACTGTATTCTGCATCTTATCAGTGCGTGTTTTGTTCATTATTCAATCGTATTTGCTCTGTATGTCGATAGTGTTCAATTTCATAAACTCCTGTCCTCTTGATGTGTTCGCTACAGTAGGACCGCGCCAGCTTTACGGGGTACGTTTCTACTGATATAAAGATTAGCTCTTCATATGTAAGATGGGGGAAATCCGTCAAGTGCTGGTTATCTGCTTCCAGTCTGTCAAACGTGACTCTTTGCCGATTCAAGTTGTTTTGAACCACATAATCAGCGAGCAGATTCGGTTTGCGTAAATTGTTTCTTATTGTTTCTATAAACTCGTTTGTGTACTGGCTGTTGGCGTATGGTTCCTGGAAGCAGTTTATTAAGGCACCGGCAAATTTAAAATCATTGAAAGTATTGGGGGATGCTCTGTTGAAAGATCTGTGCCTAAATATTTCAAAATCTCTTAAATCTCCCGTTGATGGCCTCAACTGCCCATCTGCACATTGTAATAATTCTTGATTTGTTGGCTTCCTTTGTTGTAAGCTGTGTTTCACACCGTGGCGCCTAGTTGGAGGCATAAATGAATTATATCCATAATCTTCTGTGATAGGAATTGCATCTCAAAAGCCTCTATCTAATATTAGAACGTCGTTTTCTTCAAGCAAATAATGAAAAGCACCCTCCTCGTTTGGTTCGTTATGGTTTTCCATTATTTGTGTCAAAATATAAGCATCGCTGGTTTTGGCAGCATACGGTCCAGTAATGTGCACTATATGGCCATCAGCACAGACAATTAAAAAGGGTTTTATCAAATTCCTATATTTATGCAAACTGTAGGTGCGACGTTGATACAAAAAGTTAGAGCTTTTTTCTACATAAATGTATGTGCCATCGCATATCAAGATAGCTATTGGCGAGTCTTCATTCACAAATATATAGTTTGGAAGGATTCTATTTCTACTTATTATTTCATCTCTGCTGATGTGATCAAGGCCTATGTGCATCGGTACAAAGTCGGCTAACAAATAATCTCTTACTTTTTGAACTTTTCTATTCACACTGGACTCAGATACACCAAAAATGGTAGCTATTCTTGTGCTTGGTTCTCCAGATCGCATTTTGCATAAGTAAACGCCCAAGTCTACATTTGGTGATTTCGATGCTCGTCGAATCAAATCAAATCAAATCAAAGTTTTTATTCAAAATAGAATTACAAGAATTACTTTTTGAACGTCAACAATAAAATCTACCACGATCTGAAGGGCTAGGAAGTTGTAAACGGGGTAGTGGGATCGTTTCCTTGATTTTCACGTATCGCTGATGTGTTTGAAGGGTACGATCCCTTATCCTTATGCGGCATTGATCGTTAATAGTTATAAGATTCACTCCTTTTAGTCTCTGACATTGTGTTTTGCCATTACACTTGGTTCTGGCTACTATCTCCTTTTTAATAACGACTATCCATGTATTCTGTTTGATTTGTTGAATTAAAGTGTCGTTAAATGATGCGGTGACTCTAAGGCAATTTACTGGGTCCTGGTCCTGGGTGGGTTTGTTGTGTTATTAACTGTGCTATACAGTCTGTAGAGGGTTGCAGGGGTTGCCATTCTAAATGATTACATATTTGCTGGTCCTCGGTGATGCTGATGCAGGGCTCCTTAGGGTAAGCAAATTCGTTGTTTCCAAGTATGAGGAAAGGGTATTTAGGAACAAGCATTAGGTTTTCCTAGCCGGGAACAGAGTATAGGTGAAGTAAGGTGTATATCTGTGGGGATACTAGTGGTACCTCTAATATAAAGTTAAGGCTTTCGTTAGTGCCGTAAGCTTTAACCTGTATACTTTTCTCTATGCTATGTATGTTGATAATTTTGGGTTCGAATGGTAATGGGAGTTTTACATTGTTTTCTATCTTGGTTAATTCGTCCAGTAATTTATTCGAATCGACGATGCTAGGATGGAGTTTGTTAAGGTGTGCAAAGGTAATCGCATTCTCTAACATGGCCAACCTACTATAGAGTTGTTGTAAACAATTTTCTATTTGTATATATATACGCTTATTAGGTCTATTTTTGTTTCTATCTTATCTACTCTATTATTTAAACTATTTACTACATTAGCAATTTGTTGCTGGTTGTCTTTCAAAGTTTGTAAATCTTTCTTATACTGTTCCATGAATCCTGTCATTAATCCCTATGTTTCTTTTTGATATACATTATTATTGTGCCTAATGTCTTCGAGCTCCTTTTCGAATTGCATAGCGTCTTCGTTGTCTAAGTTTCCTGTTATTGACTTTATAATAGACCCTAATCCGTTAATAAATCCTCTTTGAACCCTACCGTTTGAGTATAAGTGTTCATAATAATTATCCCTATTTGATCCTAGGTATGTTAACTTACTTTCTAGTGTCTCTAAAAGATATTCTATCTGTTTTCTATAGACTAACCTATCGTTATATGTGTTTTTATTATTATTTTCTATTCTACTTAAGTTAAGAAAAACGTCTTTAGACTCAGTGTATATCTCACGGAGTTGTGTTAGATTATAGACGCAAATGAGATGATAAGTATCCATTTGTTGCCTTACTGAGGCTTCTTTTATGATTGTGGTTTTCTACGGGCTCAATGATGGCTGAGGTGACCCTGAAGATGTAGAAGGCGAAGGCGTACCTGAAACAACGTTTCGTCTCAGCATCTTAAAGTGAACGCGGATGGTTTTAGCGTTAACGTGCCTACCTACGATCTCAGCTACCTGCCCGGGATGGATTTTCACGACAGTATATGGGCCTAAATAGCGGGGTTCTGTCTTTTTGCTACGTGTAGAATTTGCTACCTGTTTAAAGACTTTGTCGCCCACTTTGAACTTAGGTTCCTCCGTATCTTTATTTATTTTAGTCAATATGTGTTCTTTCTGGAAGGAAACTTTTTCAGTCACCAACCTTTGAGCGATTTCCATTTGCTGACGGTGATTGTTTACATAATCCTGATACTACTCCTGATTATATAACATTTCTAAGGGGTTACGACTACTAGTGTGGCCGTAAAGTAGTTCGAACGGTGAAAAGTTTGTAGTAGAATGAATTGTGTTGTTGTATGCTATTATCGCGGTACGCATTAAGGTGTTTATGGGGCCTTTATTAGTGAGTGTTTGTATTCTGATCATTTCTCCTATGGTGGAGTGTAATCTTTCTATAGGCGAATTCGACGTTGGGTTGTAAGGTGTGGTGAAATGAATGAGTATGTTATGTGTAGCGCATATTTCCTTAATTATGTCATTTTCGAACTTATGGTCCGAGTCTGTGGTTATTTTCATAGGTACTCCTATGATAGAGAACACTTGTAGCAGGGCTTCTGCTATATGAATACTAGTTGTCGCCTGAAGTGGTATAGCTTGAGCGAATTTTGTAAAATTATCAATAATGGTGAGGAAGGTTGTGTTGTCTGACGTATATAGATCCATGTACATATGTTCCATCGGTTTATTAGGGGTTGACGTTAATGTTATAGGGAGTTTAAGAGGGTTTCTTTCATACTTCGTTTTGAGACACGTTTCGCATTTATTTATGTAATTTTGTATTGATGCAAACATGTTTTTCCAGTGGTAGTTTTTCCTAAGCCTCTTAAATGTTTCTTGTATACCACGGTGTAGGTTTTTACCCTCATGATATTTCTTTATAATTGTATTTTGTTCTGAAATATCGTGTATAAGAGTAATACGCGTTGAGCACCTATATAGCTTGGGGCCTCGAGTATTAAACACTGTCCTATATACTTCTGAGAATAGGGGATATAGTTCCTTGTTATGGAAATAGCAATAAAATTTTCTATCGGCTACTGTATGTTCTTTTAAGAACCTAATAATTTCATCCTTCGTATTATTGATCGGTATGAATACGTGTTTAATTATGAAGTTATTTTTCGATTTATCCTCGACCCTATATTCAAGTCCAGGGGTGGATCTTATGTGGAATTGTTTCAGTTTCTTATCTATGGCGTCGGGGCAACTAATAAGTCCTTCCGCTTCTTTATCGTGTCGTTGGCTTATCTTTACAGTTTCATTGTTCAGGACGGGTTGGTTATCTATTCCTATGGGGTCAGTCGGTGTCGGTGGTAAATCTAACAGTTCCCTGATATCTACATGAATGTATTCGGGGTCGTTATCTATGGGGTCAATATGTGTAATGTCTGTTGTCGGCATTTCTGTGATAGTTTCCTCGGGGATCTGATTGTTCTTTGTTCCAGTAGAGATATCTAAGGAGTTAATTTTTATTCTAGATAACGCGTCGGCGTTCGTGTTATATTTACCCTTTTTATAAACAATGTCGTAATAGTATTCTTCTAATTTAAGCCGCCAGCGGGTCAGTTTAGAGCTGGGGTCTTTCACATTCATCAGCCAGATAAGAGGTCGGTGGTCTGTGTAAATGGTAAACTTTCTACCATATAGATATGGTCTAAAGTACTTTGTTGCCCATATTATGGCTAACAGTACTTTTTCTAGTGTTGAATATTTAATTTCCGTCGCAGATAACGTCCGTGAAGCGTATGCTATCGGTTTGTCGGAACCTAACGTACCTTGTGATAAAACCGCGCCTATGGATACATCGGAGGCGTCTGTGGTTAGAATAAAAGGTTTTTCGAAGTTAGGGTACTGTAGTATAGGGGCATTACATAATATTACTTTTGATTTTTCAAATGACTCTCTAAACTCTGTACTGTGAATTACCTTTACGCTTTTCTTAAGGCATTTGGTGAGAGGTTTTGTTAGTTTTGCGAAATCCGGTATGAATTTTCTATAATATCCTAACAAACCTAGAAAGGATTTAATTTCTTTCTGTGTAGTTGGTATAGGGAATTCTCTAACTGCTTTAATTTTGTCTTCATTCGGTT
>LUGF01050759.1:132830-171133 GCA_001625245.1 Calycopis cecrops | reverse complement strand
CGATGCGGGTCGTTGAGCGTAGCGTCGTATTCCGCACCCGGTCGACGCGTTTGACGCCGAGGATGCTACGCTCCATTGCCCTCTGACAAATCTTGAGTTTGGACTTCTGGAGCTCGGACAACGACCATGTCTGCGCACCGTAGGTTAGGACGGGCAGGATACACATGTCAACGAGTTTGCGTTTTAATGACATAGGAAGGTCGCCCTTAATGTACGCTTTCATAGACCAGTAGCTCTTCCAGGAATGGTCGATACGGCGGCTGATTTCTCGGTCGTGCCTGTTTTCGAAGCTTGCTATCTGGCCCAGGTAGATATACTCGTCGACGTATTGTATGATCTGCCCGTCTACCTCTACTCTACGTTTCGTGCTGTTTGACATTAACTTGGTCTTAGTCCGATTCATCTGAAGTCCAACCTCAAGACTTGCCGTGCTCAGTTCCTGTAGCATCTCCTGGAGCTCATGTGCTGTGGGGGCAAAAAGGACAATATCATCTGCAAAACGCAGATTTGTAAGGCGTTTGCCATTGACATCAATGCCTTTTGTTGCCCAGGACGTGGAGAGGGTCTTAAATACCTCCTGGAGGACTGAAGTGAACAGGATCGGCGAGAGCGGGTCTCCCTGTTTAACTCCTTTTTGAATTTTAAATATTGGTCCTGTATTGTCGAGTGTGATGTTAGCCGTACTATTGTTGTATATTGTTTTAAGTAGTGATATATAGGTGTTGTCAATATTTTGGGTTTCTAAAGTTTTGAAAATAGCGGAATGTTTAATGCTGTCGAAAGCCTTTGTGAAGTCCACAAAAGCTATATAGACTTGTTTATTGAATTCTATGGACTTTTCTATTATCTGATTGAGAGCGTGCAAATGGTCTGTAGTGGAGAAACCAGGGCCAAAGCCTGCCTGTTCGGGGGGTTGGTGAAGGTCTAAAATGCCTGAGATACGTAGTTGAATAATTTTGGTGAATGCCTTATACAGGTGGGACACAACGCTGATAAGTCGGTAGTTATTAATATTTGATTTTTCGCCTTTTTTGTGTAACAGGACTATGTTTGAGTGACACATTTGTTCTGGGATGGATGCTGTGTCTAAGATTGTATTAAAGAGATTTGTGATATGGGGCAGTATCGTAGTATCGTGCCTACGATACTGCCCCAATATAAAACATAAGTTGAAAAAACATTTTATAGAAAATAATCATCTTGCTCCTATATTTGAAGCCTAATCTACTAATATGAAATACTATGAAAATGTATCCTCATACAAATCATACTATATAATTATGTACCTATGTTGTAATAATGAAAAACCGAATTGTTACCAATCAGTACCTATTACGCCGTAATCACGTCTCGTGTAAATGTATAGCACATGTTTAAACCTTAGTGGTTTTTTGATGCTATTATGTATTATTTAAATTTTATATTGTATCTTTTATGTTGATAATAAATAAAATAAAAAAAAAATATGTACAAAGTTGATAAAACCGAGAGGCATTAAATGAAACCACATATTTAATGTATCATTTTCAGGTTACACAACAAAAATCAGATCCACCGGAGCAATAGTTCAGCCACAGGACATTTATAAGGTCATACACGCTGTATCATGTCAGCTGACCGCGAGGCCGACTGACAAGGTCGTAACACACGTCCAAAGGATGTTTACATTTTATGTTAATTAATAAGCTAAAATAAGTTCTTTGAAAAAGTATTTTCATTATTTTGTAGCCTTATATTTTGGCCCCTTTTAGATAATTATAATTTAATATTAGATATAGGGTTTAAGCCAATTAAGAGAGATATTTATAATAATGTTACAATTAAAGTTATTTAAGGTTATTTAAGATATTTATTTAAGTAGTAGAAATAATTAAGGTTATATGAAAATAATTAGTGAGAGGTATAAGTGAAACAAAACTATAGTTTGACCATATATTGATTAATTGAAAATACACAACGGTTTCAACTTAAACTAATTTTTATCTCAGGTCGTGGGTGCGTTGGTTCGGATCTCTTAAATTATGTTTGGAACAGTTTCAAATACAAGCGTTTAAGAAGGTATAATATCGATTACTAATTACTTAAATAAGCAGTTAAACTAAAATCTATTAATAAAGTAATTGTTCACTCAGCTGTGATGTAGTTACTAAGAAGGAACAACTCGAACAAAGGTGTTACTTCTTAAGATGTTCAATAATTATATTATTCATTTATAATGTTCAAATCCAGAACCATGCCTTATAAAGGTGGTGATGTTGGAACTAGTCAGACACCTTTCCAAGAATCATATTGGGATCCTTCACGGTGTGTATATTTTAATATTTGAATGGTTTCTTTGACAGGTTCTTAAAAGTGATTTAAAAAGGAAATTTGGAGTATTTTTAAGGGTTACTTAAAAAGGAGATTAACTCTGAAAATAAAATACAACATTTGTAAAACCACATGTCACACACCTTAGCACGTGTCTCCAACCAACAAGTGCTTCAAAAAATCTAATTTAAAATACTACAATATGCCATTACTAAGGTTTTGCAATATAATTAATAAGAATTATATCATATTTTTACAATAAATAAAGTTTTACTCTAATCTCAATCAAAATTTGACATGTGACAGAATTATCATGTTAATGTTTTAAAAGAAATACATCAAATACGTACCCTTTTTCAATATATGGCCATTACATTTTTAATAATAATTATTTAATTATTACCCCATAAGGGTGTTTTCTTTAATTTTAAGATAACTCAAATTTACATCAGCGGCCATGATCAGAGCCAGGCCGAAAAGACATGTCACCGAATGACATTTCAACGCGTCTTTTTTTTTTTTTTAAATTCAGCCATAGGCAAAAACAACTTGTTACAATTTTTGTGACTATTTATTTTCTACTAGCTATGCCCCGCGGCTTCACCCGCGTTTATTTTCTAAGAAATCCATATAAACTTCATCACCCTATTTCAACACCTCAGGGGTTGAATTTCTAAAAATCCTTTCTTACGTCATAACATCTACCTGCATGCCCGATCCGTTCAGTGGTTAGGGCTGTGCGTTGATAGATCACTATGTCAGTTACTCACCTTTGAGTTTTATATATGTATAGATAGATAGATAAATTCTAGAATAGATACTGTTATTTCAAAGTAAAATAAGTGTCTATCTTATTAGCTTTAGGTGTTATTAAAATCATTACCTATAAATTAGATGTTGTCAACATTGTGCTGGGGAAATTGATAATATAAAAATTAAAATTATATGGAAATTAATTATTAATATTACTTACATAGAATTTACTAATTTTGTTTAATATTTCTTGGCAAATTAATAATGATTTTAATCTTAAACTTCCAGATATCCCGTAAAACTATAATTTATTGTGTATATTTTATTAACACGTAAAACGAATGAAATGGGTGCTTATTTTACTTTGAAATAACAGTATTTATTCTAGAAAAGTCACAAAAAGTGGAAAATTGAAAAACTTCCAGCAAATAAACTAACAAATGTGATACTTACGAATATAAAGAGAAACCGGTAAGAGGTAGTGCCACACTGCATGCTTGCATGCAGTCGAATTGGGCCGGCACGACCGGGGAGGTACCTCTCGCTTACACGAGACTGGCGTAAAGTGGCAGCTGTGCTGTCGCGTTTCGTGCGGTGTGTAAGTAGCCGGTGGCCCATGGAGGTGGGAGGAGAAAGGAGGGCAGCGCATCTGTATAGCCTCTATGCGGATGTTTTTTTTTTTTGAAGTGCATGAGGTGCTTATCGCCGCCTTCGCTGGCGCAGCGATTGTGTCTTTTTAACGAGATACCTTGATTAATTTTTCTGTTTAGATACCGCTTCCGTTCCGGTGCGGACGGTAGGGCCCATCCTTATTTTATTAGATTAGCATTGGGCCCTTTTATTTAGTCATGTGACTGTTTTTTATTGTGAGTCTCTCGATTTTTTTTTTTATTTCAATATATTTCTGCAGCTTCTCCTGGTGTTGCTCCCAGCGCCGTGATGGGAGAGGGATGCTTCGAGCGGAGCCCCCAACACCCGCGGCTGCCCACTATGTCGCCTCCCCGGACACAGGTGATGGCAGACTCTGAGTACGCGCCCGGGCAACCGCCTGGGGATCTGCTCCTCTCGATCACCGCACCTCACCCACTCACAGCGCAGGGTGGATTCTGCTTGGTGGATTTTCTGTTCTTCGTGTGGAGAGAATTAAAACTTGTATAATATATAAAATAATATATAAATTAATTACCTATGCGGATGTCTATGGGCGTCGGTAGTCATGAAAATAGCTCCGACTGGTCGTTTGCCCTCCTATATCATAAAAAAAACCGGGAATTTCCTTATCGCTATCACTTCTACAACCAAGAACTGTATCATTTTGCAGTACTGGGCACATACAAAAATAATTATAAAAAATTTCAGAATAGATTACAATTTATATCGCTGCGTCAATGAAACGTCACCGTTTGTTTAGCTCGTTAATAGCGAAATAGAGAACAAGCTACATGACGTGATAAGGGTCTTGGTCTTAGAAAGTGTAAATCTATCTATTAGAGGTGTGCCTAAGAGCGATATTTGAATAGCAGCGATCACACTGAGCAGTTGCAGAAAATCTCAGTGAAAAGTAGCAGAGATTTAATCGCTCTTTAAATCACTCTTTATTTTGGCGCCTAGTGGTGATCACGATATTTCATATCGCATTCTGAACGTCAGTCGTCTATATCCCTATACCCTTTTACCTTAGAAATGTATCTAAATGTCTAACAAGTCTTATTTCTGTTTTAATAACATTGAATTGTGTTATAAAAAGGACAAAAAAACATTTTCTATGCTTCTAAACGACAAGTCCCAAATAGCCACTATATTATTAAACTACTGAGAATCGACCAACATCTATTTTTCATCTCAGTATTTCCACGGGTTCGAAATTTACGCGGATAAAAACGCAAAAAAAAACCGGCCAAGTGCGAGTCGGACTCGCACACCGAGGGTTCCGTAACAATGGAAGACATTGTTTACCAGAAACTAAAATACTTGGTTTTTCATAGCGTTTGTATGAACGACAAAGTTGTACTTGCGTTTTTTGAATATGTGTTATTTCTCAAAAACTAATAATGATATCTCGCTCAAACCAATTTTCGTTGATAGTTTTCATTAAGATCTACAGCAGATATATTTTTTAGATTTCTCACTCTCTTATTTTAAAAGATAGAGGAGGTGACACTCATTTTTCCACTTTGGAAGCGTCTATCTTTCAAACGATTAATTTTGACGAAAAATGGAAAAAAATTCTAATAGCGGTTCACAGAATACATCAACCTACTACGTTTCAACTACTACGGCCCAATAGTTTCGGAAAAAAATGGCTGTGACATACGGACGGACAGTCATGACGAATCTATAGTGGTTCCGTTTTTTGCCATTTTGGCTACGGAACCCTAAAAAAATAGATGTTGGTCGATTCTCATTTGGTGTCAATTTCATTACTACTAACGCCCATTGACAACCGCATAAAGGTTATGCAATAGTAATTTAGTAAATTTACTTATTTTATTAAAGTTACCATTACATTGTTTGTGCAAATTTATGCCGGCGCAACCTGGGAGGTATCTCTCGCTTACACGAGACTTGCGAAAAGTGATAGCTGTGCTGTCGCGTTTCGTGCGGTGTGTAAGTAGCCGGTGGCCCACGGAGGTGGGAGGAGAAAGGAGGGCAGCATATTTGTATAGCCTGTATGCAGATGTCTATGGGCGTCGGTAGTCATTAAAATGGCTCCGACTGCTCGTTTGCCCCTAATTGATAAAAAAAAAAAAAACCTAGTTATTTTTGTTATAGTATAAGAGGGAAAACGAGGAATTTGGGCTTAGATTACTTTTACTATTTTATTATGACAATACTATATATTATAGAACGGTTGGCAGTCCTAGGTTGGTAAAATAAAAAGAAGAAGACAAGTGGTGTATGTCGAATGACAGGTGACAACTGACAACTGAAATCAAAATACACCGTTCAATAATATTATAAACTAGCTGCGCCCCGCGGTTTCATCCGCTTATATTTTGATCTTGTGGATAGAAAATCAACCCATGACATCTCCCATAAAAACATTTTTTTGGGATAAAAACTATCCTATGTGTTAATCCAAAGCCTCTATGTGTGTGTAATTTCATGAAAATTGGTTCAGCAGTTTTTGCGTGTAGGTAACAAACAAACATACAAACTTTCGCATTTATAATATTAGTAGGTAATAAGGTGTATCAACTTACTAATAAAGTATTTATTTATTTATTTATTTATTTAATAATTTATGTACATGGAAACTTATATACTAACAAAGATATATTACAGGCAAGTACAAAGGTACAGCTTATTCCATACAGGAATCTCTTCCAGCAGACCTGATAAACGGAAACGTTTGTAAAGTTCAGGCCATATTTGGGTGTACATAAAAAACAACTTATAACTAACAAAGTATAATGCATACATATAATTCATAATTCAAATATATATACATACAATAAATATCATATACATACACATATAAATACATAAAATATACTAATATATATATAAATACTAATATGTAAATTTACGTAAATAGTATAAAATAATAAATAATATTATAAGTTATAAACGAAACAAAGAATTTACATAAGATTTAAATATTGTTCCTTCACTCTTTTTTTAAAAAGTCCAAGTTTGTTGCAATCTCGAATCTCAGGCGGCAAGGAATTCCAAAGTTTGACGGAATGAACAGTGAAGGAATAGGAGAAGAAGTCAGTTTTGTGGACTGGTATCTGTAGCAGAGTACGTCGATGTGACCTGCAGGAAGGATCATCTAAATGGGCAAATGAGAAGCGGGAACGCAAATAAGGGGGAGAATTAGGATTGAAAAGGACATTGAAAAGGAAACAAAGAATTCTATAATCTCTACGTAGACGTATAGGCAGCCACTGAAGTGTCCTGCGAGCCTGAGATACATGATCAAATTTCTTAAGACCAAAGATAAATCGTAGGCAGAGATTCTGCAAGCGTTCTAACTTATATAGATTTTCCTCCGTTGTATCCAGGCAACGTACATCTGCGTATTCAATTATTGGCTGAATAAGGGCCTGCGCAAGCGAGATCTTAGTCGAAAACGGTAAAAAATATTGGAGACGCTTAAGTGAATGCATTGAGTAATGCACCTTTCGGCTGATGTTACTAATATAAGTATTCCACGAAAGATTCGTGTCAAAGATTACACCTAAATTCTTCGCCGCATCAATGTAAGTAATCACTTTGTCATCCAATTTAATAGGAGGGAGAGAAGTAAGATTGACACGTAAGCGAATTCGCTTGCTGCCAATGATCAAAGACTTGGATTTCGTCGGATTTACAAGTAAGCCATAAGATTTAGCCCATTCATTAATGCGATATAAATCTTCATTTAATAAAGAAATAGCTGAATGTGCATCTTGTAGTGCAAAATGGCGATATACTTGTAAGTCATCGGCGTATAAATGAAATTTAGAAGAAATGACTTTAGTAATAGAATTAATAAAAATTGAAAAAAGAAGAGGAGAGAGAACACCACCCTGAGGAACGCCCGCAACGAGATCACTCCAGTTGGAAAATGTTTCATTTACCTGTATACGTTGCGAACGTCCGTGAAGATATGAATTAAACCAGGCTACGGTAGGAGAGGATATATTAAGAGATTGTAAAACACTGAGAAGAACATCAAAGTCAATGGAATTGAATGCATTGCTAAAATCTAAAAGAACAAGAACCGTTAGATATTTGTTATCCATGGCCCAGCGGATATCATCTGTTACATTAACAAGTGCTGAAGTCGTGCTAAACCCAGGACGAAATCCAGACTGGAAAGGGCTTACAAGGTTATTATTATACATGAAAACTGAAAGTTGCTTATGAACAATGTATTCTAGAACTTTGGAGAGAAATGGAAGGATAGATATGGGACGAAAGTTAGAGGGAGAAGTGGGGTTAGAAATTTTAGGAAGAGGAATAATATTTGCCTTTTTCCAGGCTACAGGGAAACAGCATGTAGATAAAGAGTAGTTAAATATGTAAGTTAAAATAGGTAATAGGAAAGGAAGAATTAATTTAATCATTTTAGAGCAAAGTCCATCATACCCCACAGCCAATGAAGAAATCGAAAGTATTGCTACCTTTACGTCTGCCTCAGTAATAGTTTGAAAGGAAAAAGTTGGATTACAAATTGGCAAGTTCGTTAAGTAGCTTTATTGTATTGGCTTTGATAGTGTTGCTCAATGTGATAGGAGGCAAAGAAAAATAATCATTTAAAGAATCCAAGTCCATGTCATTAGTTAAAGCATTTGCCACTTTACCAACTCCAACTGATCTAAGAAATTTCCAAGAATCCGAAGTACTGCGATTATAAAGTGACGTATGAAAATAACTTCTTTTAGCATATCGGCACTGTTTATTACAATGGTTACGTAGCATTTTGTAATTGTTGAAGTTATTTTCATTCGGGAACTGCTTCAATTTTCTCTTAGCTCTGTCTCTCCGAGCCATGCTCCTCCTTAATTTTATCAGAGAGCCAAGGGGCAGGATTGTGTTTTATTTTTACTGCTCTAGCCGGAGCATGGCGATCATATATATTTAAAATAAGAGAATTAAAGCTATCAACCATGTCATCTATGGCTGTACAGTTTGTCACTAAGGACCAATCGATACGTCTGACATCCACTTCTAAAGTCTTTTGGTCAATATTATTAAAACTGCGTAAGACTAGTTTTTGTATTTTTCGCTTAGCAGTACGTATGCGATATGAGAGAAAGACAAGGTCATGGTATGAGAACGGAGCAGTAAGTTGGCCGTGAAGTGCGACATTATTGGGTGAGGACACTATCATGAGATCCAGAAGAGAAGGAACACAGTTTGGAAAGTGATGAGTGGCTGAAGTATGTAGAAAATGAAGGTCAAAAGAAGTTAACATAGATTGAAGTTTAGTTGAACGAAAGTCTTTTTTAAGAAGGCAAGTATTAAAGTCACCCATAATTACAACATGATGATACATAGCTCGAAAATCATTAAGAAGTTTGTCGAAGGAATCGAAATAGTTTATATTAAGGTTAGGGCTATAGAAAGTGACGAGAAGCAATTTAGTGTGATGAGTTGTAATTTCGATTGCTAGATATTCAGCCGATTCGGAATAAAGAGAAGGAGACATATCGACAATTTTATTTTGAATATCTGCACGAAGGTAAATTGCTACTCCACCACCTCCTTTTCCCGTCCTGTCATTACGAATTAAGACAAATCCAGGGATCGCAAACTGAGTGGAAGGAAGAGAAGGTTTAAGAAAAGATTCAGAAATTAAAATGACATCGAGAAAATGACTATCAAATGAAGCTAGCAACTCAGAATAATGGCCGGGTACACTTTGAGCATTTATATGGACTATATTTAGATTAGTTTCAAGATCGCAGAAAATATTTGAAAGTTGGTCATACAGCGTTAAAGGTGAGGAACAAGACGTACTGTTTGCACTTTTGTAGCTGCTGGAGGACGAGCATGAGATAAAGCTACTATCTAAATCATCTATAACATTATTATTATTCATTACAATTTAATAAATAAATAAATAATACAATTAAAAATATATAATATTATTATACAATATTATATATAATAATATTATTATACACAATATAATTATAACAAACGATTCAAAACTAAGAACCAACATTATAACTTGGAGAATTGTCGGCTTTAACGTTTAAGTTGGTGGCATCTTCTTGGTCGGGCTGACGATATGTTTTTATTGGGAGGATTACTGGCCTTCAGCGTTTTAGAAGCAGAAGCTGGTCCCGAAGAAGGATTCGCTGCTGGTCCGGGAGTGGTATGAAGGTAGACTGGTGCTGGTTACATAGACACGGGAGCCATCCGGACTATTAATATTTTGCCGAATTTGGTCCAACACTTGGATATTCCAAACCGCTGACCAGCTGTGATAAAGACCCCATGTCGTGCCAAGAATTGTGAATTTGTTATACCGGATCATTTTAATCTCGTTTTACTGAGTCAAATAATGTCTTGTATCGAGATATCTCTAAATTTAAATAACACAGGACGTGGTCCCTGTTCTTCGTAATGACCCATCCTATGACATTTGGCAAAGGAGTCACAGCTAGGATGTCTGTTGCCAAGTTGTTCGGTGAACATTTTATGAAGAACCTCGGCTGTTATTTCATTTTGGTGTTCCGACAACTTGTGAACGAAGAGTATTCTTCTATGGTTTCTCATTTCCAAGTTATCTATTGATTTGTAGAGAGTATGAACTTTGTCTTGAAGGTTTTATAAAGCAAAGATAACAAATTGTTTGAATGTGCAGAACTACTGGGATATCTTATTTACTGGACTTGAATTAAAAATGCACACCTGAAGCTGAAGAATGCAGTTCCCCAACAAATTCTGCCATCTTGATGGAGAACAGCTAGGACATGTCATCGATGAACTTTTGTAAAACTTTCATACTGTTTGTAATGTGGCATTTTTTTTTAATAATAGTGATGATTGCGTAGACAGAGAGATGATTGTGATGAAAAAAAAAGAAAAAAAAAGTTTGTGGGGAAATTATTTATAGGAGTATTACTTGGTAGGTAGAGATGACTAATTTAGCATTATATTGTTGTTAGTTCATTAAATGTAAATTTTTATCTAAATTAAATGCAAGAGCAAATTTATGAGATGTCGTTTGTTGCCTACCCCCAAAAAAAGCGTTAGCAAATTTCAGATATAATTTTGTGCACAATTTTAAATCATACTTTATTGTTGCTTATTTATATTCAGTTACGCTGGCATGCTATGTTTTCTTGCTGTCCTAGAGAATATTTGATTAAAAATGTACAACATAAAAAGGTCATTAAAAATGTGTTTAATTAAAAATTGTTTATTTACAAAGAAAAGCTTTTAAAACTGAACGCGTTTCGTATTTATGAACCATACGTTCAGAGAAAGCACAAGCAGGTTCCAGTGGTGGTGCACATTCCGTTATTGAACTCTTGAGACCTGCAGCGATTGGTACACATCCACGTGACGCAGTAGAGGCCGCTAGGGTAGCCCATGGGGCCCTGTCTTTCTTCGGGTGTTATGACGTAAAGAGACTCGTCAGGTGACGATCTGAATCGATCAATATTGTCTGTAATCATAAAAAATTGTTGATATCTGTAAATTAAATCATAAATTATCAAAATGTGAAAGTACTAATTGCAATAAGTAAAGAAGATCAATACATCACATAATTGCAATTCGAAGCTAGTAGCAGGGTTACCAGCATGTACACTAAACACTGTAACCCTGAAAATACAAAACTTTACACCAGAGCCAAAAAAAACTTAAAAAAAAACATATTATATCGTGAATTATAAAGTGTTCTACACAGTTTGTGCTGATATTTAGGAATATATTTTTATGTAACTCTAATTATTAAATAGGGTAAGCGCCATTCTGCTTTGCATCAATACTGACACAAGTGAAAATGTAAAAGTATCAAGTAAGAATGATCTGTATTTAGTATCACGCACTACACAAGTGGCTCCACTTTCTTCTGCTCGGCAGCACATGGCTAATGATAACATAGTGTTTTACTAACCTAACGCTACTAAAGTAATTTCCAATTTTCATTTCATTTCGATTGTAATAAAAATGAATATTTTTACAGAGTTTTTGCTTTCGTGCGTATAGTTATTTATATAAGATTTTTATTTTTAAGGATTAAAAAAAATCTTACCAGGACGTGGGGACTGGAACCCGAAGCGGCCGGCAGCTACAAATGTTACAAAAAGAAAAGCAAACACTGCGATCTTCATGTTGTGCTCAAAAAGATACAATATTGTCAGTGATGGTTGTGGTTTAGAAATTTCGTATTTATAGTAGATTATATATATTATAGTAGATTTGTGTTGATGTACCTACTTCAAACCTGGCTCACTAACCATGGTTTTGAGTAACGTTACCACTAAACATAATTTTGAGTAACGTTATCACTAACCATTCGTATTTTTTCGACTAAATTAAAAATCAATATATAGCACCTTTATTAAAACAAAGAAATAATTCAAAAATTCTATCTTGTGGGAAAATGCAATCACAGTTTTGCCACCTTAGTTATAAATAATAAATAAAATCGGCCAAGTGCGAGTCGGGCTCGCATATGTAGGGTTCCGTACCAATCATAGGTATAGGTGTATCCGTGAGAGTTGAGGTGAACCACTCATGATTATAATGGCACGCACAAGCAAAGAAAGAACTTGACTATTAGTTGACAAACTTATACATGCTGCTTACAAACATATAATATGAAAGGAACTACAATAAGTTGGTAATGATTTTTCCAGTGATATAAATATAATTTAGTAGTTTTCAGATTTATTCCTATATGTGTGCTGTAAGTTCTTACTTACACAGTTAATAACAAAATAGATTTGCAACATGCATTCCCGGATCACATTCAATATCATTCTTCTAGAAATACTGCCCATGATGAGATTGCTGTTCCTTACATTATTATAAGAACAATTTTCTAAGGAGTAGTAAACAACTTTTTCTAAAAAGTTCCTAATTATTTCACTTTATGATAGAATATTTAAAACATTTAAAATGTTTAAGTGTAGATTGTACAGTTTTCTTTCAAATTTCCACATGCTAGTATGTTTTATTCATAATTATATATTGCAGTTTATAAATAACAGGAAATAATACACAGTGTTTTATTTTTAAGTATACCTATGTTAAATAAAACGCAGAAACGAAATTTTTTTAAATTTTAATAATATTTTTTTTTAAGTATATAAACAAAACATTAACTCAAAAATAAATACGCTATAATATCTTTCAATCTATACTAATATTATAAAGAGGGAAGATTTGTTCGTGTGTTTGTGCATGTGTGTGTTTGTATGTAACGAATAGGCTCCGAAAGTACTAGACCGATTTCAAAAATTCTTTCACCATTTGAATGCTACATTATCACAGATTAACATAGGCTATTTTTTACCTACTACCTGAAAATGCTTCATTCCCATGGGAAAACGGGTAAACTTCTAAACGGCTGAACTGATTGGGTTAAAAATTTATATGGGTATTTCGATGGTTTCCTGGATGCATAAAAATACAATTGATATTACATTAAGTGATACAGTAAGTGGTGCTGCTGTCGATGTGTCAACTACTAAACGTCAAGGCGTTTTGGCATTTTGTATGAATATTTTCATTGTTTCACATACACATTGCATTATCTATACATATAAAAATGAATGTTTGTCTGTATGTCCTTTCTAGAATCGTAATGTTTAATGTATTTGAGAATGTGAATATTATTAGTAAAGTTATTCCGAATGCGCCCACGAAGGTTCCTACGTTGGTACAACCAATTTTCGACAGATGGCGCCACTGTCATTTCAATGAATTTGATATATTGCTATTCTATGCTGACGTATCTATTGGTGGTAGCAACGCCCGCACGGTACGGATAGTGTCATATAAAATAACCATTTTTTAAACTTCAAAACTAAAACTAACAATTTTAAATAATATTTCTTTTCCTCAGGCTTAACTAGGAGTGTTCTCTTGACTATAATGGCACCAAACACAATATTACAATTTAACTCAATTAAAATAATTATAAGATCTTTTTCAGTAACTTATAGCTAAACAACAACATACAAAAATATAATTTGTGAGTATAAGATATTTTGTATACTTTTGGTAGCTAATGTCTTAAAAGTAGTTATGACTTATGGTACAAAATATTATACCTATTTAAATTCGCGTGTTAAAAAAATTAAGTAGAAAATTTCATTCACACGCGAATTTAAATAGTTACCAGCATGGTAGTAAATACTTAGGCCAAATGCAGATGCTTGCTTACTCCTTTTGTTGTTGTTTAAGTTGTCAATTGTATTTTTATTGTATTATTAATTATTGTACATTGAACATTGTTCTATTATTATTCATTATCACCTGAAGATATGTACATGTTTGAGCAAATAAATGATTTGATTTGATTTGATTTGATTTGATTTGATTGTATTTATTTTTTAATGTATTTATTTTTTAACTTAAATACTTAACGTATTTAAGTTAAAAAATAAATACAATTTATTATAAAAACCTGCATAAAAAGATGAAATTAAACCTTTGGTGAGTAGCTCCTTTAAATCTTTATTTTTATTTGTACCTAAATCTTGTTTCCCTTTTTTTGTAATGCAGGAGAATACCGATATAGAGGAGCCCCAGTGGCTTAACCGGGTTCAATGTCGAGCTCGGCTATTGTCCCTATAGACTCAACCACTACTGGTGCCTTCAGCCGCTTTGATTGGAGGGTTGGATCTACAAGCAACAGGATCCCACGAGCGACAGGCTGGCCTCGGTGAAAAGGCCAGACTTCTCCTCCTTGGGGACTTTCCGGCTGCCTCTGAACAATCCAAACTACAACATCGGAACCGTGCAATGGACTCGGGTTCCTATCTTGACCGCTGGTCCCAATGCTTCAACGGAGCACGCCACGCCGGTCGTCCTATTCGCCATCTGCTGATTCAAAAGGACGGGTGGGGGGCCACCCAGCTGAGCTGCTGTTAGCCTCTCTGTAAAACATCATACACAGGAAGGTTGTATATGATGTTATATTAAAAACTTGGTAGATATCTCTTTAGTAATTTTAATACTTTTATTTCATTCCAATTAACATTCTTTCCTTCCGTATATATACTATAGTTATACTCCTATTCGTCTTCTAGGGACTTCCCATCATAAAATAAATCAAGATTCAATTCGTGTACGTTTGAAGGAGGCTTATTCTTTTTATTATTTTTTTGTTAAAGCTATAGTATTCATTTGTAATTATTGGACGGCAAATAAATGAAGTGTAGCTATATATTTATTTTATTGTGACCACAGCAGTTGTGAAAATAAGAGATCATATCCTTTTCATCCCCGTCTTCATCATTTACATTCTTTAGGTAATTAATTCCATATACATGAGCCAATTCAAGTAGCACCACGCTTAGCGTCACATACTGTCAGCAATGCACATTTTTGTTGACCCTTTTAATTCTCCATAATTTGCCAATTCAGCAGAATTTGTTACCTTAAATATATTCCCTTTATAACTGCCACCCTTCGATTCTCTCTAGTAGTAGAATCGATGTGACTCCCAACAACGGGTGTGTTGGAGGTCTATCGTTTCTACGACTAGAAGCCGTTAAAACAATAAAGACAAAAGTGGACATCATTGAGGGACGTCCACGTTTGTCTTTATTGTTTGAAGACGGGGCGGGAATCACTGTAAGGCACCTTCGCAAAGCGCGAAACCAGAAGGTGGTTATAGAGTGCGACAGTGCAATACTTTAAGAAAGGTACTCAAAAATAACACCAAAAGCCAGTCATCAGGCTAAGTCGCAAAATACCCACAGATTAGAAGAGTTACTAAAGATACAAACGCATAATCGGGAATCTCAAATAGAGGAAGCTGTAGTAAAACAGAACGACAACCTCTAATAAGAAATACCTACAGAAAAGAGGCAAGGCAAGACCCTCAGAAGGATAAAGATGGCCAAGAGGGAAGTTTGCGGTATCCCGCCGAAAATCTTGCAATCTAGAGAGCTATTATGGGGCGAAAGCTTGGCATAGGCTCCCAGCTGTTCGTAGCAATATACCAACCACCATTTCCCCACCAACCACCCAAGCTTCTACCCACCTCTCGGTATACGGAGCTGATCGCGGGAGATGCAAGCTCATCGGCTCCGCCCCCACGTGCAATTCTTGACTCCCTACAAACTGCGTAAGTGCCCTCTCGCTATATTACTTTCCCCTTTCTAGGGCCTGACATCACAGAGACACATGTAGTCATCGGCCCTGTCAGTTCCGGCTTTTGCAGCTATGCCATTACATGTCCTTCCTCTTCGCGTGCCATGTATGCGCAAATCTCTTCAGCTGACCAAAACTTTCTTCGTTTGCGACTAAATCCTGATGATAGACTAGGCCCACTGTAGTTCTGAAGATGCCATCCAACATTGCATTTGACTCGTCTTTGTACAAATCACATTCCCACAGAACATGGTCTCTGGTCCCAACTTCATGACCACAAGGGCAGGATGATAATTAGCATAACGCCATTCTGTGCAGGCGACCTCTAAAACACCCGTGGCCTGTTAGTATCTGTGAAATAACGTACTCAGGTTCCACTCATTGAGGTGCTATACACGTTGTAACTTCTGGAAAGAAACAGTACAGCTCCCTTGCATCTGCACTCGCGGCCCAGCGTGACTGCCACGTGGAGATGACATCGTCCGTGATAGCGCTTTTCTTTTTCTGGCGTTCCCTGCCCTTAAGTTCCGCGCCCTCCTCCTGCACGCGCCCCGCCCGGAATACCTCCAGGTCGACGGGCAGAACGCCGGCCAGTACTGGTAGCGCCGCACTGCTATACGACCTTCGACAGTAAAATTAACACAGGTCTTTGGGTGCGTAATAATAAAGTCTGTACAACATACAAGTGAGAGCTTCGACACCAAAGGGCTGCAGCATATGTGAGGATTGCAACATAGGTTCCGTGGTACAGGAACCTAAATACTCGGTACTTCACACCCCTCGAGGAGGTAGACATACGTGAGACCTTCCCGAAAGAGCTGGCGCCCTTTTAGCCCATCAAAAAGGCATGCAGCGCAAATAATCTAGCATCATCTATATGTGCACCTTGGTTGCAGACGCCCTCGCTATCGAGGCACTAACCTTCCTGATGGTCGGTCTTTTAAAACGATACTTGATTGTTATAGTTTGAGTCTTAGCTGAGGAAAATGTTAGTCTATTACGTATTACTTACGTATGTTCGATAACGGCGCGCAACGGTACCTCGATCGCAAGCGTCAAATCTTGGCAATTTAAGGAGATCGTCCAGGAGGAGTTTCCAAAGTGTGGGGCCCAATACCGAACCCCGGGGATATCCCTTTGTGGAAATCTTCCAAATTATGCGGTGGCCGATTGTGAAGCCTACATAACCGTTACAGAAATAGCTCACGAGTGTCTGATAGATGTTCGTACCAGTAGCTTTTGCTTTTAAAAGTATCATTGGCCACCATGCATTATCGAAGGCTCCGGAAAAGCCCAAAAGTACGAGCTGGAGGTACTTATTATCGACTATTTCGAACACGGATTTTAATGCGCTAACTGTTGAGCGATCTCTAACTAAACCATGCTGATTTTCAGAAACACCACGATACAGACAGGGAGCATAAGCAGTTATGAGGCGTTCTAAATTTTTTCCTAGTATCGGCAATAAAGTAATATAGCTAAGGCTATTTATATATAAACAGGTAAGTATTCGGATCTGTTAATGACTTGTCATTTATTTCCCTTTAGCAACACTACCAGCGAACCTACTTTCCAGATATCAGGAAAGACCCCTTCTGTGATATACGCTGTGCACATCAACATCATTTCGCAGGAAGAGGCCTTCCACGCGCTCCTGATAATCTTTAGAGTGATTCCGTCTAATCCAGGTCTCGTATTCGATAAGCTTCTAATAACACTATCGCCTGTGCTGCGTGAAGGTACATCTGTCCGGCTACCGAAAGGAGTGCATGTTGCCGCAAGTAGCACTTGTCAGTGATAGTTATTGTTTGATTCCGTCGTGTTATCTGGGCATAGGGTGAACAGGAGCTGATGCACACCAGTTTCAATGTTCTCAGAGTACCCTTCTAGAAGTTTTTTCACAGTGAATAACTATCTTAGGGGGCGAGATCTGCCAGTTGGTAGTTGGTCTGGTTGTAGTCTGGTAGTTGGTATTCACCAGTTGTAATAAAATATTAACAAATAAATTATTCGCCTATCTAACAGCCATTTATTTTTTGCTAGTGATCCCGCGAAGATCGAATCTCGATGTGAGTGAAACTTTGTGTAATTAAAAACTAAATATCATATGTTATGTCATCGTTACTAAGGTGAAAAATGTATGCATAATTTTTCAACACTTGCAAAAGACTGACAACAGATTTCAATAATTACACTTGTCTTATATTATATGTGTCAAATGCATGGTAGTGTGTGTAAAGTTTTATTTGTTAAATTAAAGTACTTGATAAACATTATTATTAAAATATATTAGCGTTCTGCACTTCTCTTACACAAAAACTATAAGTGTGCCAAATTTCATGTCCGCGTAATTTTCTTAAAAATGTTTCTGAAGTTTTAGCTTCACGTATTAATATACTAGCTGCGCCCGCAGTTTCACCGGCGTTACTTTCGGTACCGTGGAAAATAGAAAATCATCCCGTCCATCATCCCATAGGAACATTTTTTCGAGATGTAAACTATCCTATGTGTTAACCCAAATTACCCTCTACAGTGTGCAAAATTTCATGAAAATGGGTTCAGTAGTTTTTGCGAGAAGGAATAACACACAAACAAACTTTCGCATTTATACTCGTAATATTCTAAAGAAAATAGTCTAAAAAAACTAACGTGTACCTCTGAACGAAGCCGGCGCATTTCTGAATTCGATCACTTTCTGGAATCACACATGCTTCAGGCCTTTGTAAAAAAGAGGTAGGCTATCTTTTATCTTCGTCATTCTTGTCGTATCGAAATGGCTGTAGAATATGACGTATTCTTTTCGTTGCGTTATTTCGTTTTATGATAAAAACTCAATATTGCAGATTTTCCAATTATTTCTCTTTTTTTAGGGTGCGATTCGATTCATCTTTATTTATTTACAACAAAAACGATGTCAATTATTAACGTTGTTTCTCTCTTAATCAAATAAAACTATTTTAAAAATAAAGCGAAAATTAACATCGATTGCACATAGCAATAACATGTTCCCTACAAATGGATATTTTACAGATATTGCAGAAGTTTGTGGACATACGACATTATTTGGCAGGTCTGAAACTGTAGATATATTGATTTTTAGGAACATCTAGACATGTACTACGCCGATAATCTTCAATATTCAGAATATCCGCGATGATTTGTTTTAAATTTCGTGACAAATTGGCGGTCCGAAATCTTTCTTGCAGCCAAGGCTTCATTAGTGCGTCTCCGATTTCCAAAGCATTCCTTCTTTTCATGGAATTCTTTCCATTTCTGATAAAATAAGAGAAGTGAATAACATAATATGCATTTGTTATAAATAGGTTTAATGTATTATAGAATAATCATAATCATCGATTAGTCTGCAGGCGAACTGTACGTAAACATAGACTCATGTACGAACACATTCAGTCTACACTCTACAGTAACAACAGTTCCTTTAGTACAATTATTAAATTAAATTATTATAATTATCATTAATCAACCTGATCATGAATGGTAGAAAGAAGAGAGAGGATTTTATTTTATTTCGGTGTATAAGATACCAAAGTAATCTCGTTATCGAAACTGAATATTGTAGTTCCTACAGGTCTACTTCTCGGTTTTGCATGATAGTTTCGAATATTTCTTCTTCCAAAAAAGATCAACCAAATCTTTAAAATTAGAGAATTGCTAATGAGCTACGCCACAGGGACCAGGCGATAATTGACATGAAGCGTTACGATCAACAAAACCAGAATGTGGATTTCGAAATTTTGTTTACAATATATATTGAATTTTACTATACCTACAGTATATTGTCTTGGTCAAATGACTTACAATTCTACCTGTTCTGAACTGGTATGATCCACTTGGATTATAGATTCCGATTATGGTACTACACGTGGACCATTTGTAATACCATCATGGGAGTTTATGATGAATCTGCTTTTACTCCCTCGATTCGGACAAAGAATTCTCGTCGCTTCCATCAGTTTCAATGTGATCAGCCTCTTAATTTTTCTCCATCTTCAGATCACAATAACTATAAATGATCTCTATGGTTTATATACTGTGTCAGAGTTAGAAAGCCACTGCATATTTTTTATTTTGTCTTCTTAAATAAATCTAAAACTACAAAACTAAAAATAAAAAAGGCAATAATCTAAAAAACAAATAAATAAATCATATTAGTTTAATAAAAACGGTTATTTAAATCTACTTATGTACTGTTATAAGAACTAAAACATTTTGTATATTCATGATAAATATTGAAAATAAAATGATTCAAATATATTAGCAACTGTGAAAAAAACTTACGTGATACCTTTATATAGCTTATATACCTTTCGTAAATTTGACGATGATTCAACTTGTAAACTAGAATTTTAATAAACGTGTACTCATAATTAGTGGCTACTAACGGTGCAAATCAGGAAGTTATAGGAAAGGAGCACAATCGAAAGGGGGAGGAATACATCTAAACACTAAAAGTGCTAGGCACGCGTTCTAATTTTTACGAATGGATAGTGCTCTAGGGTTAATATAGCTTCGAGTCGCCTTGATTTTATAAGTTAGTTTACCGTTAAGGGACTTTCTCTTAAGGTTCAAGATTCTAATTAATAATTTAATATAAAAAAAAACGCGCATGATAAATCATAAATGTTTAAAAATTTTACTTTTGCAGTAATATGAAGTAATTCTAAATTTAGTATACATTAAGATTGTTTTTATAGATTAGAAGTTTTAGTTTTTATACGAAAAATATAACGGTTTTGATGACCTCTGACGCCCATAGACATTCTTATAATTTCTACGCAAATGATTTTCCCTCCCTTTCTCCTATCCTCCAGATTTCCTTATCTACTAAACATAAAAATTACATGTTTTTTTTTAAAGAAATAAAATTGTTTTTAAAATAAAATATTTATTTAATGTCTTCAATGAACCGAGTGTTATTCATTACAGTAAGACTACTTAACCGGATAATAGCGTTTTATTTAGTTATTCAACAACCAACACATTTCACAAGCATTTATATCAGTACTCCCGTGACCATGGCAGCTGCAAAGCCTCTGAGACGACAAAGAAACAGCAATAAAACCTGTTAGTAATAAAAAGTAGTTTTATTGTAACATACTTTATTATTTACATTCACGAGTTGATAGTTATCAGAATTCATTTGGAAACATACTTTATCGTTCAGTCATGAGCCTTTTGTTACAGATAGAATAGAATGTTTAATTAAAAATGTTTATCATGAAGAGGCAATTTATGATTTACTAGCTGACCCGACATACGTCTTGCCATCGTTGGAAAATATGTTGCCATGGTAACATGTGGTGGTCGAATTGTTGAACCTGTTACTTTCCCCTTTTTAGGCTTCCGTAGTCAACAAAAAACGGAACCCTTATAGATTCCACACGTCTGTCTGTCTGTCTCTCTGTCCGTCCGTCCGTTGTATTTGGAACTTTGTCGTTCATACAAACGCTATGAAACACCAAGTTATTTTATTTTCTGGTAAAAATGCCGCAGAGACACCTTATACCTTTCAGTGGTACAGAACCCTCGATGTGCGACTCCGACTCACACTTGGCCGGTTTTATTATTGAAGTAAAAGTTCTTTACGCGCGCTTGGCTTGGGGAGTAAGCTGGCGGGAGCGTTAATAAACTGTGTTGATCAGGCGTGGCCGGAAACGGAACGGAACGGAAGTTGTCCTTGCGTGCGTCTGTGATCCCCAAGGTTATGCCGGACAGGACTACACATACAGGCTTGGGGGGAGAGGCCAAACTAAGAGCTGCTTAGCTATAATGTCCTCCACGAGTCCCTCTGAATCAGCAGACGGCGGCGTAAATTATGACAAACGGCGGGTCCGATTCGGACAAATTGGTGAGGACGTTGGAGTGTCTTGTTGGGCCAGGGGTCAGAACGGGAACCTGCCCCATTGCACGGTTACGACATTGTAGTTGGGACTGTTCGGAGGCAGCCAGATAGTCCCCAAGGAGGAGAAGTCTGGCCTTTTACCGATACTAGCATGTAGCTGGAGGTATCCTGTTATCTGTTGATCCGGGACCCTCCAACTATAGCGGCTCAAGGCACCCACAGAGGTTTAGTCGGTATTGTACTCCCAAGTGTCGAGTCCCTCATTGGTCTAGAGGCCTTTCGGGCTCCTAGGCATCATAACTATGTAAATGTATTGCCTTGCGTCAACAAAAAAATGTGTGTGCTTTAGACCACACAACTGAAGTAAAACTTAATACACAAATTCATTACCATAGTTACAATGACATAACATCTCATATGAAATTTATTTTTTTAAATACAAATATAGTTTCACTAAGAAAATCCGTTAAACTGAATGCATTTCACATTTCACTATTGTGTTGTTCAGACGAAGCACATGCACCCTCCAGCGGTGGTGCACATTCCGTCTCTAAATCCTAGAGATCTGCACAAAGTGTCACACTCCCTTAAGACGCAGAACCGTCGAGAAGGGTGGCCCAGGGTGGCCTTCTCTTCGGGTGTTATGATGTAAATGTCCTGACCAGTCAGCCCACTCGGCACTTGGGGTTGATTGGCATCGTCTGTAATAATAATAAATAATTATGTAGTTCTTTATTAAATAATAAATTTTAGAATTATTAAAATTCGCTTACACGAAACCGGCGTAAAGTAACAGCTGTGCAGTCTCGTTTCACGCGGTAAATAGCCGGTGGCCCATGGAGAGAGGAGGAAGGAGGGCAAAGCATCAGTATTAGTTATTATGTACTACTTACTGCTAGAAATGTAAACTTAAAAGTATCAAGTAAGCATGATCTGTGTTTAATAGCATACACTACACGTCGCTACAAGTGGCACTACGAATAAGCGTAGCTCCACTTTCCTGTGATATGCAGCATGTTGCTGACGCCAATGCATAGTATTTTACTAACCTAACGGCACTAAGGAAACTACCAATTTTTTATATTTATTGTCTTAAAATGTATTTGTAGAGTCGCAGAGTTTTGGTTATCGAGCGTTTTTTTTTTAATTTTTATATAAAAAAGTTAATATGTACTTTGTTTCTGTTAGAACAGTCTTCGTAAACTGATTACAACTGTCAAGTCATAACTGTCACCCAAATGTCTTTTGAGTTTGAAGTAAGAGTATAGCTGTCTCACTTACTCTCTATATAACCCAATTTGTTATTTCTGAGTCCGGTCATCAACGCATCCCAATAATTATCCTTTTTAATCTTATTGTCTTGTTTTCTTTTCGCCCTTTTAACCATCAGTTTCTAGCGAAAAAAACATACCAACTGGTGAGTTGTGCACGGCAGCTACTAGCTAGTTATAAAAAGAAAAGCAAACGCTGCGATCTTCATGTTGTGTTCAACCAGAGACAATAGGAATAATTATTAAATGCAGTTCGGAATTTGGTATTTATTTGATTGTGTTGATAATGTACGATGATAACTTTAAATCCCACTGCTGTACGTTACTGATAAGAGAAGATTATTGGTAGTCCCTCAACGTTCAAGGTTATCATAAAATAAACCGGCTAACTGCAAATCGGCAATGTGTAGGTGCAATAGCAGATGACAAATTATAAATGTTTAAAATTGTTATACAAGGTTGACAAAAGCGAGAGGAATTAAATGAAACCACATCTTTAGTGTATAATTTCCAGTTGTGTACAACTATAAACAGATCAAACGGAGCCATAGTTTAGCCACAGGAATGTTTTTAAAGTTTTTTTTCACCACGCCCACTCTGTATCGCAGCTGATCGCCGACTATCGGCCGGGTCATTCACCCCGTGCCACTCGGTTAATAGAGTGATAACATTTTTTCGTTATTTAATTTGTTTGAAAAATGTATTTACGTATACTTGTCGTAAATGTTGTTTTAGTAGTTTCGGATTAACTATAGGCACTTATAGTATGCGTGGTTTCATTTAATGCCTCTCGCTCTTATCAACCCTATATAATATATTATAGCCAGTATGTTGACCCGACCTGTTAGTAATATTCATCAATAATTTGAACTAAATCAATGCTTTTTGAGTTTAGCCCGGACATACTTACAGACAAACAGACAAAAATTCTAAAAACTATGTTTGGCCTCGATTTCGATAGTAGATCACCCCCCAAGTAATCTTTTAAAAAAATATTCAATGTAAAATTTTGATTTTCTTGCGATTTTATTACAATATGTATAGATAGTACGTGGTGGCAAACATCCATAAACCACACGTTTTAGTAAGAGGTAGTGCCACACTGCATGGCTGCATTTAGCCGAATTAGGCCGACACGACCGGGGAAGAAAAATGAAGAGGTGCTAATTAACTCTAATAAGCGATATAATAGAGTGGGGGTACCACAAGGAAGTATCCTTGGTCCCTTACTCTTTCTTTTATATATTAATGATTTACCTTCTTTCATTGATTATGAATGTGTCCTTTACGCCGATGACATATCAATTCTGGTGCCTAACACCTCTGAATCTCAGCATAATCGTCATCAACAGCCTAATTATAATTATAATGATTCACTGAATAAAACTGTTAGTGCTGTAATAGACTGACTGACCCGAAACAATTTAACAGTTAACGTAAATAAAACCAAATGTATCCAGTTTGGAATAGAGGTGGTAAAAAGCGAGTCTTAATGTTAATTATAATGGCCAAACTTTATCTGAAACTAGTGATATATCGTTTCTTGGAATAACATTAGATGATCGTTGCACCTGGAAACAGCATGTACATAAAATTTGCAACAAAATAAACAGATTTGTTTACGCTCTGTGGAGACTCACAAAAATATCCAACGTTGAAACTGCTCTCAAAGCTTACACCATGGTTTTGTAGCGTCTAATATTAGATATGGTATTGTTGTATGGGGTAATTCAGTAAACGTAAATAGAGCATTTATTGCACAGAAACAATGTGTCAGAGCTATTTGTAACGTTGCTCCTTGGATTTCCTGCAAACATTTGTTTCAGAGACTTTTTTTATTAAATTTGACATCAATTTATATTTTTAAAACTTGTATTTTTGTTAAAACAAATTCGCAATTATTTGTATTTATGAAAGACATATGTAATTTCAATACACGCTATCCTGACAAAATAGCTCTGCCGTCATTAAGAACGGAACTATGTAGTAGGAACTATTACGCTATATCAGTGCGTATATACAGCCATCTGCCACAAAGCCTTAGAAACCTACCACTGTGTAAATTTAAAACACAATAGGGAATATGCGTATGATTCAAATAATGATATTTTTTGTATATGTAAAGTCTTTTCCTGTAGATGTGCGTACGTATTAATATTTTTTTGTATAATTTTGTTTTCAATCAGAAAATAATTATTGAAAAGTGCAAAAATAGTGCGGGAAGATTGAATTAGGTGAAACGCACGCCATTGCTCGAAATGAATTGTGACGTCAAATATCATAATAATGTCATTGTCAAAGAGCATTGTAGCATTGCCATTGGTGGTTGTTATGATGCGTGACGTCATGTCAGCGCGGCAAAATGGTGATCGTTTAAAAAGCTGTTATCGTCTGTTATTTTACATTAATGTAATTATGTAAATTATCATTTAAAAATATAAAAAAAATACATGCATATTCCCTATTGCATAAATGGCTTGTAGAAAAGAGTTTTTACACAATTAAAGAATTTTGAAATTATAAATATTGACTAAAACTATATTTTAGTAATGTGTAATTTTAATGATGTGTTATATGTTCTTTGTATGTCATATAACATGGCAAATGTGCTGGACAAAATATGGTTGTAACATCTATATGTACCACAAAATTGTGTTTGCAAAATAAAAAATTTGAATTTGAAATTTGAATTTGAATTTGAGGTCTCGGATCGCGATCGGACGCGTCCCAGAACGGAACAAAATATTATGTTATTGACATTTATCGATATCTATTAACAGTCCGAAGTTGGCATATCGGCCTGTTTCGGATATCACGTGAAGTCACCGGTCTCGATGTCTCTCCGGTCGTGTCGGACTGCCGCCCTGTACGGTCTCGATGTCTCTCCGGTCGTGTCGGACTGCCGCCCTGTACGGTCTCGATGTCTCTCTGGTCGTGTTGGTCTGCCGCCCTGTACGGTCTCGATGTCTCTCCGGTCGTGTGGGTCTGCCGTCCTGTACGGTCTCGATGTCTCTCCGGTCGTGTGGGTCTGCCGCCCTGTACGGTCTCGATGTCTCTCCGGTCGTGTCGGACTGCCGTCCTTTACGGTCTCGATGTCTCTCCGGTCGTGTTGCACTGCCATCCTGTACGGTCTCGATGTCTCTCCGGTCGTGTGGGTCTGCCGTCCTGTACGGTCTCGATGTCTTTCCGGTCGTGTGGGTCTGCCGCCTTGTACGGTCTCGATGTCTCTCCGGTCGTGTCGGACTGCCGTCCTTTACGGTCTCAATGTCTCTCCGGTCGTGTTGCACTGCCGTCCTGTACGGTCTCGATGTCTCTCCGGTCGTGTCGGACTGCCACCCTGTACGGTCTCGATGTCTCTCCGGTCGTGTGGGTCTGCCATCTTGTACAGTCTCGATGTCTCTCCGGTCGTGTGGGTTTGCCGTCCTGTACGGTCTCGATGTCTCTCCGGTCGTGTGGGTCTGCCGTCCTGTACGGTCTCGATGTCTCTCCGGTCGTGTGGGTTTGCCGTCCTGTACGGTCTCGATGTCTCTCCGGTCGTGTCGGACTGCCGTCCTGTACGGTCTCGATGTCTCTCCGGTCGTGTCGGACTGCCGTCCTGTACAGTCTCACTCTCTCTCCGGTCGTGTCAGTCTGCCGTCCTGTTTCGATTTCCAGTTTCGATGTCTCTACCTATCTCTCTCTATATAACGATGGTTGATGGTCAATTTATAATAAATAACATAATTTATTATGGTCGAATTTTCACAACTGAACGACCACTAGTTATTATAAAACGTTGTATATAATAGTATTACTTTTTGTTGTGTTGTACTTATTAAAGGTAACATACTACTTCACTTCATATGATATTTCTTCAATGGTGTCGTATAAAGATATTGGCGATATTTACGAGAAGTTATTTGAAATCTACTTCTTTTTACTTACGGGTTTTTATCTAATAATATTCAAGTTCAAAAGGTATTGACAGACGTACAGAGAGACGGACAGCAAAGTGCTTGTTTGTAACGAATAGGCTTCGAAACTACTAGACTGGTTTTAAAAATTCGTTCACCATTTCAATGTTACATTATCACAGATTAACATAGGCTATTTTTTACCGCGTAAAAATGCATCATTCCCATGGGAAAAAGGGTAAACTTCTAAACGGCTGAACTGATTGAGTGAAATTTTATATGGGTATTTCGATGGTTTCCTGGAGGCTTAATAAATAAAGTTAAATCCAGTAGATGGCGCAGCTGTCGGTATGTCAACTACTAAAAGGCTTGACCGATTAGATTGGAAGATTGAAGAATAAGAGAAAATTGGAATCAGTTGTTCTGCATACGCCCGCGAAGGTTTCTGAGTTGTACGACCACTTTACGATAGATGGCGCTACTGTCGTTCCAATGAATTTTATATACCTATTGCTGGAATAGATAATAATAATAATAATAATAATATTAGAAGTTTATTTAGGTTTTCAATAATTACACTGTTATACATTAATAAATTAACACATTAGGTCATGCTGATCTGTTGGTTGCGTAGCAACGCGCTCAGAGTACAGCTAGTAAATAAATAAAAGTAAACATTGAGGCGATAGTTTATATTTCAGTTTCAGTTGGAGCACCGGCACGTGCCCCAGGCGTCGCAGATGCCGTTCCTGAAGCCAAAAGATACGCATAGGTTCTGACACTGCCAGAAGGTGCAGATGCGGGCGTTGGGGACGCCCATGGCGGCGCGGTCTTCTGCTGTGATGAGGTGCTCGCTCGGGCCCGTCAGCTCGCTCGGGGAGTGGGCGCCGGCGTCGTCTGTAGAGATGAGAGTCAAATGTTAGTTCCGGCGAGACTGTCACATCCATTCAATAATGTTGGAACTTATAAAACCATTTCAAATTGATTTTGAATGTCTACCAGTATCACACCAGTTCATTTTATCAACTGCATGTGTCGATAACAATTTAATTTATTTTATACTTTATTTTATTGTATATTTTGTTTAGTTATATCTTCTCGTCTTCATCAACGGTTCATGTTTTTCAAAATGAGTCCACAATCCACGTCGAGTCAATTAAGATTAAAACTGATACAATATGAAAGTACAAATGAATCATCAAATAAATAAATATGAAATACTGGGCACCACTGTTCAACCACATAAGTTGCGATCCCTTAGAAACGTAATATACTTTGCGACATATTCTCAAAACTAACGAAAGCACACAACATTTCTTAAAAAATCGAGTCATATTGTAACAGTGCGAGTACTGAGACTAGCTGTGACACGAGGTCATTAGCTTATTAGCTGTGCTTATAGATTAAAAAGGAGAGAACTCACCAACTGGACTGCTCTGCGCGACGGCAACTAAGGTTACAAAGAGAATGGCAAGAGCTGCGAACTTCATGTTTATTGTAAAACTGTGTCTACTGACTATCATTGTAAATGAGATGGTATTTATATGAAACGTATCCTAGATACCAATATAATCAAAGATGATAATTATTAAAAACATGGTTCGATAAACAAATGTATTGATAAGGGATAAGGGATAGTTAAACTTTGATCAACAGCATTATCATTCTTATTTATCTATTTTTAAATAAATGTTCACAAACATTTCAGTATCAAGAACATCTTGTCACTCGTAATATTCTTTAGAAGGTGAATTGTTTGTAGAATAATTATTTCAATTCGCTCCGTTGGTTCTGTACCAGCGGGTGATACTATCGACAGCTTAGAGTCGACAAACTTACGTTTGCAAGCGCATGCGCGGTGCGTTCTGTTTATAAGAAAGAACAAATAGTGTTGTAACAGTTACTGAAGGTGGAAGGTGTGTTCGTAATGTTATTTTCAGAGATATAATTATAATTTCATGTTTTTCGCAATCATACCGCTATTTGTACTCCAAGTCCTTATGACTTGTTTTATAGTATAGGGGGGCAAACGTGCAATCGAAACCATTTTCATGGCCACCGATATCCGCATAGTGGCTACACGGATGCGCTGCCCTCCTTTCTCCTCCCACCTTGGGCCACCGGCTACTTATACCCCGCATGAAACGCGATAATACAGCTGTTACTCTACGCCGGTCTCTTGTAAGCAAGAGGTAGCTTCCAAGTCGAACCGGCCTAATTCTGCTGCATGCAAGCATGCAGTGTGGCACTACCTCTTACTAACTACTACTCTTCTTGCGAAATTCACGATTCTAGATGAGTGAGAAGTATTCGTACCTTGCAATCTTCAGCATACTATGTATACCTACGCATAACCGTTTTCAACAGATTCTGTTCTAAGTCCTTCTTAAGAAAAAAGGTTTCAATAGACATTCAGGCAGATAACAAAGGTAGGTATATGTACCAGTGATAATAAGCGATCAAGAGGGACATCATCTTAAAAGTAGAATTAATAATAGAATTTATTATTTAAATTATTGATATGTTGGATGATTAGATATTGCCCCCGTATTGATTCACATTTAGATTCATAGATTATAATTATTATCTATATACTGAGATTATACTGTTTAGATTACAATCGAGCTAATGCGTTTTGATATCGGCTATCAAATAATGGATACGCGCCAGCCTCGTGGTCTAGTGTTCAACCACGGATAGTGAAGTACCCTCTTCAGGTCCAGGGAACAATATTAGTGTTAGACTGTTCTCCCATCTGAATAGGGAAATGAGGGTAGAGAGAGTGACAGTACACTTTCAACTCAATGCGGACGTCTATGGGCGTCGGTAGCCATGAAAAAGGCTCAAGGCGTGAAATTATTCAGATAAGAAAATGTCTTGTGTACATAAAAGATAACACAGTACATTAGAAATGGTTGCGAAAACAGATGGAAACTTCAAATTTTCAAATTCTCTTACAAAGGGTGGTCAGCCAGTTGTGCCAGCCCAGTTAGCTCAAGGCATTCCAGCGGCGCGGCGTGGCATTACCTCTTACTATGTACGCACTTACGTATCTACTTATGAAGGTATGCAGAAAAAAAAGAGGGTAAGATCATATTTATAGCTATCATTCAAGTCACAAATTACTAAATTCTCCTGCGTCTTTTACTAGCGTCTACAAGGTTAAACCAACTTAATAATGTAATGAATAGAACTTTATAAACAAATCCATAGACTTAACTTAAAATATAATAAACTGCGCTGTCGGCGACGGGAAACTTTACGCCGTAGATGGGATGTGACGTCAGGCGTAAAAGTGATCTTAATTTTGCGATTCTCAAATGACAGGCACGAACTAGCTGGGAATATTAATTGAAAAATTCTTTTAAACTCCTGAGATTAATATTTCGGTTCAAGGATTACTAATTTTGAACATTTTTGTAACAATAAAAAGTGTGTTCATCAGTTTGAATGTTGATCAAGGGTCTTCGCAACCGGCTTGTTTGAGTGTTTAGATGATAATTAATTTACAGGAAGTAAGGCAAGTATAAAGGAATTGTGACATGTGGCAATTTTTTCCCTCCTGTATGGGGTATACATTAGGTGTAGACTAATGTCAAATTGTGACGAAGTTGTAAATCAATTCTAATTTAAAAGATGGATTGTTTGTGTTTATATGGTGTATTAATTCATAACCTCAGGTAATAAATAGTTAGAGATATCATTTTGCTATCTATGGTGCTAATGTATCATGATAATTATGTTTACCGGGAAAGTTCAGAAGTTTTTTATACCATCACAAATATGCTGACGTGTTAAGTGTGGTTTATGACTTTCCGGCGGCTTATGAGTTTCTTCCGGTAACGCGTTTGATTAATTGAATAAATATGTATAAGCGACGATATTTGTCAACTATAAAACACCCTAGACATCTATATCTTATACAACTGTACCAAACAAACCCGTTATTATTTTACTGTCACACTGTATAACTAATGTAAATAATCACTCATAAACTATCACATCTATAACATCAGTAAAATAAGACGCACAGATCAAGTAAGACGTAGTGCCACACTGCAAGCTTGCATGCAGCTGAATTAGGACGACACAACGGGAGGTGTGTGAGTATCCGGTGACCCATGGAGGTTGGAGGAGAAAGGAAGACAGCGCATCTATATAGCCTCTTTGCTTCTTGGACGTCGATAGTCATGAAAATGGCTCCGACTGCTCGTTTGCCCACCAACACCATTAAAAAAAAAAAAAAAGCACCCAATTACTTGAACGCTAACTAATATTAATGACACAGACATCCCGCGTCACGTGTCGCCCGAACTTATCACCACAGTGTGTGGCGGCAGCTCCACGCCGAGATACAAATGAGACAAGTTCGCCTGTCCTGTCCCGCTCGTCCCGGGAGTACCACCGGGTTCCGACTGAACATATTTCCTCTGTGGGAATGATTAATGTCTCGCGAAATGTTGTTTATGACGCAATTGGATATTTCCCTTTGTGTTAGTTTTGTTGCGTAGTCCAATAGAAGGTAAGGGAGCAGAAAGAAGGAGAATAGCTTTTACTGCAAAATAAAAAAGGAGGTTGAATAATCTCCTCTTCTATGATGTCCTTATAGACTATATTACTACGGCTACTAAACCTCAATAAAATTCAGCTGCACACTGTTCAGATGTGTAGTTGTAAAAGACGTGCATAACCAGGTTAGTTCAGTTGGTCATAGTGAAAGGACAGTCGCCGAGTTCCATTCTGAAACACCAGTTTGTCCGACTGGAATATTTTTTCCAAAGATAAAATATGGGATCAACCAGTTGGTTAGATTGGAATTATTCCTTCATCGAGTTCCATTCTGCACAACCAGTTGGTCCGTTTAGTTGATCAAAGTGGAAAGACTGGTTCCGAAGTGAGCCTCAAATTCAATAATTCTGCCGACGGAACGTGTTGCTCGGCTCACACTCACTTGGCCCGGCGCGGCGCTGCCGCTGCGGTGTTCGTCACATTTCTGTTAATGGCATCTAGAATGCGACTATTTCTATTTCTTTAAGAAAAGAGTTTATTTTATAAGACATTGTTAAAATAATCTTTATCTAAACTCTAAGTAAAAATATGTCCCGCGTAATGTGGGGTGAAAGGTCTATTCCCTACAAAACGCGTGACACACATCAATCACTAAACAATCACTAAGAAGAGAGTAGAAGAAAGTTACTTTAGTCCCCAACACGACCGGTGACGTGCATCTCGCTCACATACCTGACACCTACCGCCGTAAAGTGACAGAAGTACAGTGACGTAAAGAGTCAACTCTGCAGTCGCATTTCGTGCTGTTTACGACTTTGCTATGGCTCATTGGAGGGGAGAAGGGCAATAAGTAATACGTAAGCATCACGATTGCAGCTTTGATGTGGTGTGAAAAGTGTCCTACTACTCGTTTACCCCCCTTTATATAAAAATCACGCCGCTTTGCAACCTCAATTGAAATTGCATCGTGGTCCACGAAATAGCAACAAATCCAACAGCGAAACTCAACGGATACAAATACACGCGATCCCATCTGTAGTAAACCAACTTTGCTGGCGTGTTATAATAAAACATGTCAATTATACATCCTGTAAGCCGAGGTAATCGCTTTATATTACCGACTGTCGCTTACGTAATCCCCCTGTGGATTATTCCCGACACAACGGGGAATAATTCGTGGAATCAAAGTCGCCTGAAATATTCCGAGAAACCGATTATGCGATGTATTAACGATGTATCGATTTACGTTAATTAATCGTTTGTGCGAAATTAGTTGTGTATCGAGTAACTCGGTTTATATACTAGGTTGTAGGTAATTAGCTCGTCAATCATCCTTATGTCTTCATCGTCTACTATGTTGAAGTCTGTTTAGATCATATCAGACGATGTACAATATTGCGAGCGTCTATGAGCGTAAAAAAGGTTGACGGTACACGCTAGTACTTTGTCAATTTTCGCCGTCATACTGCTTTGTACCTCGCAGCACAACTTTTATTGACATGCCTCTTATATTCAGTAGATTGATGGTCGCCGAGCTTCAACACCATGCAGATCGCAGAGGCACCATTCGATTACGTTATACCGCCGTGGCCCGTCAGGTCGGTCAAATACATTTAGAATTTTTTGTTGACTTTTATTTGTCCTATTTTTATACTAACTTTATGAATGATAAATTGTTTTTCCATAAAAACAATAATATATTATAAATTATTTCTCACAAAGACTAGCAAAAGGATTCGGTTGCAAATTAGTTGTAAATTGTTTTACTTGTTTGAGACTTTCGCGTTTGTTACACATATTGTAATTACTGTACGGGTTTTAACACGAAAAAACATGAAAGACAAAAATATATACCTTTGCTCGACTTTTCGACTAGGTTCCACCAGAAGTTGTCCCGAGCCGACCGTCGAAACGTCGAGAAAAGGTATATTTTTTGGCCTTTAATATTTTATCGTGTTAAAACCCATAAAGTAATTACAATATGTGTAACAAACGCGAAAGTAAATTGTTTTGTTAGTACAGCTAGTTATTACTATTTAAAAAGAAAACGAATTGATCTAGCTAGTGTCTTACTATCTTAATAATAAAAGCAATTTATTTTTCGAAGATTTAGACGTTGGATCTAGCTTAGTCTTATTAACTACTAAGGTCAACCGAGAACAGTGGGGACTCTGACCTCAGTTCTCAGCACCGACTTAGTAATGTATAACCTAATCTAATTGCAACTACGTGGAATGATATTGGGGTATTGTTTTCGAATCTTATTAATTTTATAAAGTGGAAGAGATGATAATATAAGAGAAACAGGGAGAAACTATGTTTTAAGGAAACTGTGAGGGAAATAATAATAATAATAATAATAATAATATTTGTGGACTTTACCCACCACGTTAGTCTAGCCCCCGCGCTAAGTACCGTAAGGTCTTGTGTTACGGGTACTAGACAACGGAAATATATTTAAGATTTTTATTATAGAAATACATATAATATATAGATAAACATCCATGACCTAGGCGGGATTCGAACCTGTGACCCCTGGCGCATCATGCTCCACTTATCCGAGCCCTGTACCACAGAGTAAATTCATTTACTTACTCATGTGCCTGTACCACTGCGCCAGCCTGGTCGTCAAATGTTTTTAGAGCGTATGTATGTGTGTAACTTTGTCTCTTTCGGTCACTCTTCTCTGCCACAACCCATGTGACCAACTATGCTATACTTCTGTTGCGAGCAACAGCTTAATTAGCAGCTATATTGACGGACTTCAAAGTATGAGATGCCGTTAGATCCAGCTTGATCATCATCACTTTAAGTAGTCAGAATGTGTGTTTGTTATTTTATATAAACGAGTTGCTTTAATTATATATATTTTAATATTTTAATTGAAGATGTAGCAGCTATAGAACAAAAAATGGTGCGTGCTAGCCTTACCCACTGATGAAGTAAGGCATACTATAGACATGACTAAATTCCTTGCAGTAAATGCCGTTACTGTTCCGGGGGCAAATCGAGGCGGAGCGGCCGGGAAGGACCGACCGGTGAGGAGTCCACCCCGCGCTGAAATAATAGTAGGCACTCTCTGATGCACAATGATTTACCTGCGCCAACTTCCTGAGACTATCGTTTTTTTTCTTCTGGTAATTTTGACGTTTTTATCGAACTTAATGTAAGGAAATGTAACTGTTACTTTAATGTTACTTTAGTAAAACCATTTTAACTGAGCAATCTCACTGAGTTTGTTTCGTCGGTTCTTCTTATGAATCACTTTTGAACGTCAAATCTTAGTGATTTCAAATCGGCCATTGACAGTCAACAATCTGTTCCATTCGAACTTACTTCACTATCGGCTGCACATGTTCACCAGTACACCAAAGGGTTCCCAACAACAGAAATCTATTAAAGCAAAGTGAAACAGATATTAATGAGAGTCTGTAATTTCCGAAATATTTTCCAAATCCTCTAATTACCGGCGCAGAAACATCTCGGAGGCTGCTCTCGTCTCGGAGCCTGTCTCAATCTGTTACTCTTGAACTCAATCAATATTGATTCGCAAGATGAGTGTCCTTTCATCAAGATGTTTGCGTATTTTTGATGTTAAAAACATATCTGTAACGATATATCAGAGGTCTGAAGTAACTGTACTCGCGCAGGAGCCAATATAATGTACATTCAACTAAATGGAATTTATATCGAGACCTCGGGATAAGTAATCAAAGAGTAGACGCGGTTTATTGGAGTAAATGAAGTAAGTGCAGTATCGTGTTCGCGAGTCGCAGGAGATCGAACCGTTACCTACTGAATTAAGCGCAACTCAAGTTACCGGAGCGAATGGAACTATTTTCGTTGGCTTCTGTTTTTGTCGATGCATTGCTTTTATTGGAGCGATGGAAATGAGCTCGAATCCTTTATTTTGTATTCAGAATATGGAAATTCCGAATACATATTTTTTAAATGTAACCGACATAGTTAGTTAAGTTAGCAATCTGAAATGACAGGCACATAGGCCACATTGCTCGCAGAAACCACAACTGCTTCGAAATAAAGGTCCTCAAGTGGCGCCAATTCACCTGGAGGGCCGATATCCTGGTGAAGATATTCTTCAAAGATAATGATTCTACCTATATAAAAGATTGGTGACTCAGCGCTGTATTACGGCCGTTATCCCAGTAAACCTCATCTTTGTTACAATTCTCCTTTGTTTCGTCAGACGGAACAGATTTCCGGTCAGAAATAAGAAGCTGCATTTGATACGCGCCAGATTGACCCGTTATTTAATCCCCCTACGAGCTGAGACAGAAAGAGGTTTGTATTTGTAAAAAGAATGTACCTACATAAATGAAGTTTGTATTATACTTTATATACTTTTTAGAAGGTAGCTTGCTGCATTGTTGTCAATACGTCCGAGAAAGTGACTTTTGCTTACGTAACCCACGTGAAGTGATGGCTGTAGTAGTGTAGTGTGTACACAACCATTACAACTGAACTTCGACACAGATGATGGAGTGTCGGCGACAAAACAATTATTACAACATACATTTCACGTATAATATAATGTACCAAAGTCAAAAAAATCTTCACTTTTTACTTTATTTATTCACGCAAGTGGCGCATGCTCCTTGAGAACAAACACGACTCCTAAGCGAAAGATGTACAAAATACGAAAGCGAGGTTAAGCGTTATGCTGGTTTTACATTGTCGCTCAATACTTGTTTCACACGATTTCGCCTCATGTTTTTTCATGCGTTACTTTAGATTTTAAACTTAAAAAAATATACCTGATGTAAAAACACACAAACAAAATGGAAGCCATCTACCAGGGTATGATAAGCTAGAGGAGCACTTTAACTCCACATTTATCACTTACGGAGAAAGAACCGCGCAAATAGCTCCGCCGCTAAATCCTGTTTTTTATGTTCACCGCGCGGATCTCAAAGTTTACTCTAATAGATTTCTATTAGTCTATTGAGAACTAAATTGAAACTCGTCCAACTAAATGGTCCATTATACTATCTCTGTGTTTTACGAGCTGCATAGTAGCGGAATCAGGCTACTAATATCGGGGTTTGTTGATTTTAGGCGCACACTTAGCTGATGGGTGAAGGACAAGGCAATAAACTTTAAAATATTTGTATATGTCCCGCACTGCGAGGTATAATGCCTGTCCTGCAGTAGACGTTTTCTGATGATGATGTTGATAACGGACGTTGATGTTTGGTACACCATAGCAATCATATCTGCTTGAGTTAAAAGAGATTAGAGATTAGAGAGCGTCCTCGCTCTTGCATAGTGAATTAGGTTGTGTTCATGGGCGTCATTTGTCTATTATACTTTATTGTATAAAAGCGGAGGAAAACTATTTCAATCAAAAATAAGGTACGAAAAATTTTGTACCTCAGTCGCAACACGAAAACTGTCCAGAAATAAAACATTTGTAAAGGGTCCAGGTTCTGTAAAAGAGATAGTGTACAGCAGACGGCTGGCGTAGCAGCGGCAGCCGCACAAGGTAAACCTTTCTTTTATGAGCTCCAGGTTAAGGCGCGTTCACAGGCAGGCCTGCCACACGTGCTGAAATATATAGGTTGTTTATTAGAGTTTTAGAAACGATATGCCTATGGTAATAGCCCTATGGTAATGGAAAGGTTTATAATGAAAAATGTAATAATGTGTGAACAGTGAGAAATAGATAGAAAGAAAATCAGAAGATAAGAACTATTTAGTGACCACCGACGCGACGCCCATTAGTGTCCAAACGATTGTGCTCTCCTTCGTCCAAACCCGCAATTTGAAACCAAAAATATATAAATTATCGAAAAAAACAAATAAGATATATAATTTCAATAACATTACATTGGCGCTATCCGAATGAGAGGCGTCGCTTGGGCGTCTCGTCTTTTTATTTCTAATTTATTTTTGGGCAAAAGTAATGCTGTTCTAGAGAGCTATTTATATATGTGTCAAAGTCCGTCCCAATTTTATAATATTATGTACAACATTACTATAAATAACATGAACACGCCCTTACAACAAGCGCTATCCATGGAGCTACAGCCAGCTTTACGTCTGACTCCAAACAGAATTAGAAAGCCGGAGCGTTATCAAAGCGTCCGTCCACTTGTATTGATTTATTTAACGGCACGCGAGTACGCTGCCATTACTTAGTGCACGTGTAGTTCCCTCCTCCTCTCCAACTGGAGCTCTCAAACCGTGTGAAACACGACGATGCATGCCCGACACAGAGTGTACGTGAAGTGAGAAAAAGCTTTAAAAATTCCTGTGGCTACTGCTATTGCTCAGATTAATCTGACTTTTGTTCTGTAGCCTGAAAATGATATACTAAATATGTGGTTTCATTTAATGCCTCTCGGTGTTACTAAGCTTGTATAAGTCCAGCAATGGATGAAAACAGGCAGATGATAATGAAGAAATCTTAATATTCAAAATCCGTAAATAGTCAATTCCATATATTTATAACTGAACCAATTTTATGAAACTAATTTTCTGAAGGAATTATAAGTTCAATTTCCGCACAAACTTGTCTTTAGGCGTGTTGAAGCTATAATTTATTTGTTATCCGAACTGAGGAATATTTTTCATCTTAATTAATCTATATATATAAAACTCAAACGTGACATAGCCATCTATCAACGCACAGCCCAAACCACTGGACGGATCAAGCTGAAATTTGGCATCCAGGTAGATGTTACGACGTAGGCATTAGCTAAGAAAGGATTTTTAGAAATTCAACCCCTAAGGGGGTGAAATAGGGTGTTGACTGTTGAAGATTATATGGATTTCTTATAAATTAACGCGGGTGAAACCTCGGGGCACAGCTAGTTTTATATATAAATTAAACATTTCATTTAATTTCAACTCCTAAGAAAAAAATTTGCTGCTGTTTGAATGCAATTATTGGGTATTTCGCTTTCG
>LUGF01050759.1:112090-131568 GCA_001625245.1 Calycopis cecrops | reverse complement strand
TCTGACTCCAAACAGAATTAGAAAGTCGGAGCGTTATCAAAGCGTCCGTCCACTTGTATTGATTTATTTAACGTGGCACGACAGTACGCTGCCACTACTTAGTGCACGTGTAGTTCCCTCCTCCTCTCCAACTGGAGCTCTCAAACCGCGTGAAACACGACGATGCATGCCCGACACAGAGTGCACGTGAAGTGAGAAAAAGCTTTAAAAATTCCTGTGGCTACTGCTATTGCTCAGATTAATCTGACTTTTGTTCTGTAGCCTGAAAATAATACCTACACTAAATATGTGGTTTCATTTAATGCCTCTCAGTGTTACTAAGCTTGTATAAGTCCGGCAATGGATAAAAACAGGCAGATGATAATGAAGAAATCTTAATATTCAAAATCCGTAAATAGTCAATTCCATATATTTATGACTGAACCAATTCGATGAAACTAATTTTTTGAAGGAATTATAAAATCAATTTCCGCACAAACTTGTCTTTAGGCGTGTTGAAGCTATAATTTATTTGCTATCCGAACTGAGGATTATTTTTCATCTTAGTTAATTTTATATATAAATTAAACATTTCATTTAATTTCAACTCCTAAAAAAGAAAGTTGCTGCAAGGCTGTTTGAATGCAATTATTGGGTATTTCGCTTTCGAGGGTTACACAGTACATAATACACAACAACGAAGAAGAGGATGCGATCAGGATCCCAAGCGAAGAAGAAACGACAAAGAAGAAGAATCTTTGAAAATTGACGAGGCTGCCACTTCATAAATTACATTAATACCTTACCAATAGCACGTTGTGTGATCACCTAACATCCTAAATTCATAGCATTAGTGCTTCATGGCTTATTGGCAGACAAGGATCCGTACTAATTAGGTCAAGGCAGTGCAGTAATTGACACAAAGCTGATAGACCGCTGCCGAACGTCTCGGGCGAGTAACGGGCTAATTTGATCTGAATATAGTGTGACAAATTGATGTGTCAACTAGGATGTGGCAACTACTTGTGGCCTACAAGTAGTTACTATGTTATAGATTGTTAACACAATTGGCATGACGATGAATATTTTTTACCTAGCTGAAATTTATAATAATATTTTAATACTATTTCTTGAAGATAAGATCATGGCAATAAAAAGGAACTACTGAATGGATAAGAATGAAATTTGGCACAGATTACAATCTGAAACAACAGCATTTTATTTTCAGTTATAAGTAACAGTCGCACGTCAGCGGCGTGGCGCTCCCGTCTCTTCTTCAGATCGTTTAGTTGACGGATAAGGCGCTACACCTAAATCTTACAGTTGTTCCTCCTCGTACACTTACACGAACATAAAATCTCTCAAACAATTTAAATGATGTAGATGGGACTGTGGAATTCCATAAAGCAACGTAAGCTCAGTCGTCAGGTAACTTAATCATCTTCAGAACAACATTTTTCGTAAAAATTACTTTATTTCCAAACACTCCAAAGAAGTACGACTTAAAAACCAAATCCAACCGCACTACCCGGATAGCCGTCGCGTTCGTGCAATGCGCTCTCGTGTAAACAATGTTAATTGGCAGTCGTTTGTGGCACTCGACGATGTCAAACTCGACCACACAATTTACGATCAAACTTCTTGCTTCGTCCGTAATTGACAATATTCTTTATCTGTTTTAGGAATCGCTTAGTTGAAGTCATTAAGATTAAGGAAATAGGGCTATTTTACTTTTTCGATACACACAATATCGCTATTGTTGCAGACTGTTGCCACTATCACAACACTCGCTACTATTTTGTATAAATATATTTTCAATTAATTTCATGAATTTTATGCTTGGCTTTGCCCCTCCTATGAAAACTGTGAGCGCCAGTACCGACAAGTGACTGTGGTTTATTCCGTAACTAGGACATTATTACGCAGTGAAAGGTGTGTGTGCGTAATTGGCGTGAAGTGACGTTGGTGTTAAGCTCAGTCGTTTAAGTTTAATGCGATATTTTTACTCCTCATTTCCAGTCTGCGCGCTTTAAATCGTAAACTCCAAGAATAAACTTCAAGCCGTAAAAATTTGCTTATAAAATGTTATCCGGAGAAAAGATGAACTCCGAATAAACAATGTAATGAGATGGTAATCTCATTAGCTGCTGATTAAACTCGTATTCTGTTTTGACTTTCAATAAAATGGAGCCTCCCTGTCATTTTTCTCCGTTTTACGCTTATCTTTTTAAATCCCTTTGAGTGGGAATTCATTTTAGATGTACAAGTAAAAGGGGATTTAGATTTGCCTAAGAAAATACACGTTGTATCACTTAGACTGAATAAAATATACATATAGTTAAAGTGTCAAAGACTAGTATAACTAGATTTGCCCAGAGAAACAATTTATAGTGAGATTTGTATAAAGTTTTGTAAATAAATGATTAGATAAGTTGGTAAATTGTCTTCTCAGCCGCTTATTTATCCATTATTGAAGTTGAATTTTAGAGTCTTCTCCATTTATGTTACCCTTCGAGATCCAAAGAGACCACTCTTTTAGACTGACACTAACTAATGGTTGAATCGTGCACACTCCGGATAATAGACATCCGCATAGAGGCTATACAGATGCGTTGGCAATCACCTTCGACTGCTTAGTGGCTCCTTTAAGCTAAAAATACTGCCATGTTTTGTTCCCACAATGTACATAAAAATTCAAGATGGCGCTAGGATCTTTGCAGAACTTTTATCCGCTCGTCTATATAAACCTCCAATATCAAGCGCCTCACTCCTCCTCAGCTGACTCCGGGCGCGCCGACTGTCGCTCCATACGTTCTGTATCGCGTCAGGTGCCTCGTGAAACTGCAGCGGAGGCTCCACTCCCGTTACAGGACTCAACGCTGATGACGTCATCTTACTTTAGTTTACAATAAAATCAATACGCTCAGAGTATATTTTACGACTCGAAAGGTGAATACTCTGAGGTCGGTGTCATTTTATTAGGGACTAGCTTTTGCCCGCGGCTTTGCACGCGTTAAATTCGATGTTTACATAATTACATTAAATAATTAGATAATAAATTGGAGTTTTGAGTATTAACTGTACCTAGGTACACTACATTTACGCGGTTAAACCTACAAGTGAAGTACAATTTTTTAAAATATTACAGAGATTCAGTATTCTTCTGATTATAAGTGGTTCAATGATTTTCATTACGGACATTATATAACCAATTATGCCAAGCTCAGGAAGGCCGATTGAGGTTAGATTTGGGAATGTCGTTAACAAAATCTACGATATTTTTTTACTGATTGTCGAGAAGGACACGTGAATCTGCTGTCGCTGTGTACGTATCAACTGAACGAGTTGTACTGTAACTTTTTACTGGAAGAGTAAACTGGTGAATGTCCGACGTGAGCGTTACGAAAAGTATGACAGGACGAGGCGAACGGAAGTTGAGAGGGAGATATAAGTTAGTGAAGACCAAAACAGAGAGAGTTATGTTTCTTACATTACTGTAGGAGCAAGAAAGAGCAGAGCGCGTGCACATTTTCTTTCTCTCTCTCTCATAGCCAGTTATGTTTCGTGTATAAGTACACATATCTTTAGGAAATTAATTCATTTTCTGCAGACTTTATTGATACTACTATCAATACTACTAAAAGCGACAACGAGTGACTGTTTCTCAGGCGTGTCTCGATACATGTGAAATTAGTAATAGTGAATACTTTTGTCTTGTCTTCTTTGTCTTGTGACTGTTGATGAGATGAGAGCACTTGTTATATACCAGAGATTCAACAATAATTGACGTCTGACGTACGTGCTCCAAAAATGCTGTTTCTCTGGCTGGTAACATCATGACCAGCGCGTAAGCAAAGTTTAAGAAACATTGTTTACAGTAAACTTGTTTATATACACGTAATATAACACTTCGTCAACAAGTGTTGCTTAGTTAATAAATGATAGTGTTCAATGCCAAGTGTTGCTGAACGTAAGGAACAAAAGACACAGTAAATAAACACACAACAAAATATACGACGCGCATAAAAGTTTAAACCGCGTTATAAGTTTAAAATAAAATTGTAGCGGCGCGGCCCCGAGTGGAACTTCTTACCCGGCTGTTTACAGCCGTGGCGATTAGCGCGGGGAATATCTTTTGTTACTTTATCTTGAGCCGGTGAAATGGTCCAAGTTGGGAGGCAGCTGAAATAGTAAACAAGCTCGATGAAGTTTAATAAAACAAGCTAAGAGCCGCCGTCAACTTGGTTTTCATAGTTTTACTTTGAACATTTAATTTTGTAAACTTTTGTGACGTTGTGTCTATATTTTTGTACATGATATTAATATGATACTGATAACTAGAGTCGACTAAGTCGTATATTTGTTGCGAAGTTGTGTTACCCTTCTTCTCTCTCCCCTTTTTAATAGTCGATAAGAAACATACAAACCTCACCAAACGCGGCACAGCCATTTCTTTGTGGCGGTATGCGATCATTTGGTGCCGGTCGTTCCGCTTACATTTCGCTGCAATGCTACATTACTACTGTCACTACTTGCCATTATGCTACATGCATAAAAGATTGAAGTAAAAGTTCTATACGCGCTCTTGACAAGGAGAGTAAGTTTACTCCCGTTGGCAAGAGCGAAACAAAAATCACACATCGGGCGAGGTCATTCAAATTCAAAATTTAAATTCCATTTAAGTGAAACTTTTTTTGGATTATAAAATAAATATCATGTGACATGTTATGTTCATTGTAACTACGGTAGTGAAAATAAATAATTATGTTTTACTTCAGTTGTGTGGTCTATAGCACACACTTTTTATATATACCACGGATGGCTAGATATTTGTTTTGACTCAAGTTAGAAACCATCAAACATCAATCTAACATAAAGCTCCCCCGCTCACAACATCCACATCAGTCAATAACCCGTGCGAGCCCGTCATTTGTTCCCCGCATCTCGGGAGACCCGCGATGGGTAACATTCCCCGATAGGTGTGGGTTACGGCTTGTCCGCCATTCATTTTATTTTACGAGAGCAACTCCCGATAAGTGGCGTCAGACGTGACGAGACTGGAGATCCAGCAGCTCCGCACCGCTCGGTATTTGCGATGGGTTACGCGGAAAATATTTCTCCAGTTAAATTATATTACGATCGTACGTGAGAGTTCTATTCGTTTTGGTTACCTCACAGATATTCTTTCATTTACTCACGCCATGGTCTCGGATATATATCTATGTATTTCTATTATAATAATCTTACATATATAAAATTTCTAAAACATTAAATATATTTCCGTTGTTTAGTACCCGTAACACAAGTCCTTAGATAGGATATTTACGACGGGGCTAAACTACAGTTGTGTGATAAGTCCACCGATATTATTATTATTCCGTTTATAAAATTCAAAGCAAACCCTGTTTTAATAAATCCATTACAAACAAACGTACAAATACAATCCTTTGTCTTTTTAATTAACTTTAAATGAATGAACTCAACAATTGAGTGTTTTTTCTTTTTAAAATCTTGTTTGACAAATGAAAATAAGAAAACATCACAAGCAAATTACGTTCGCTGGCGCTCGCAAAGTAACAAAGAACTATGAGACATAAAGGCAATATGGAGGAATAATGTTTAATAACGGTGAGACGAGAGACAAGCTGATTGCCCGGGGGATGCGTTGGGAGGAGCGATATTATAGAGAAGGACTCGCCGTGGCTGTTTAGATCATCACTTTATTGCCTTATTAGCGGTTACGATCACCCGAGATTTTTTTTAATATTCCTTTTATAATAACGGGAGGAAAATTAGTAGTCTTTTGATAACCACCGACGTCCTCATATTCGCTCAATTCTTATCCAGACGTGTATTCTCCCCTGTCCAATGGCCCTCCTCTAATTCTGAGCCCCTATTCGATGCGTCCCGCTTAGGGTGTGTGCGGGACGCTGAATGTCCCGCTTTTCGACCACCACCGATAGCCGGCCGGCCAAATGATAGGCTACGCAAAAAGAAGTTATTTAGAAAAGTACCTAAGTTTACTTTTACAATATTTGGTCCACGACGCGGATGCCTAAAGAAAAAATATTATTTACGCTATTTCACAAGTAATCGAATAACAATTGATGCACGAGGCGCATGCACCAGACTGTAAGCGGTTGTATTGTATGTTGTAGTCTACCTCGCGACCTAAAAAAAAGCTCATTCCCTACTCCTACGACTACTACTTGAAACAATCGCCCAGTGGGTCCCGCTTTAACCCTTGTCCCGCATTTGAAATCATTATTTCCCGCAAATTCGTAATTTGTAGTTAGTAAGCCTACCAATAACGCAGCAAAGTAATGCAGTGTGGCACTACCTCTTGCAAGTTTAGGTTAGTACTATCAATATTATTTACGTTTGTCATAAGAATTCATGTTTTAATTTTATGAGCCCTGAGTGAAGGTTAGTAAGTGTTAAAGTCCCTCTAGTTAAAGGGTTTGCAGGCGCTTTAAAAATATCAGCTGTAATATCTGTGTTATCATTGCGCCCTTTATATCTGCACTCAGGGCTCGTTATTAATTCACAAACTGTGTTGTGGCCGCGGTAATAAATATGGCCACCTGCCCTTCTACTAGGTGACGAGACCGTGAGGAGCTCTGAATATTATATTAAGACTTGTACAACATAGTTAATAGGGCTTAGTGGGGAAGAGTACACAGTGTATAGACGATGGTCCCAATTCGTTTTCTAGTCGAGTGCTTTAGAAAAATGTCTTTTCGTCAACTTTCAGTTAATTTAAGTAGGATTCTCTTATCCTCCTCGCTATTTCGAGAAGACCAGCGCCCTAGCAGGTAATTCAAAATTTATATGTATAAGTTAAATTTAATTACACTTCACACTTTAGCGCTAAAACGCATTCGTATAGCAATAATGACTTCACAGGTTGCAAAACAAAAGCGCATCGAATGTGAAATGAGTTTCCAAAACTGTCCGCTTGAAACTTTGTCGTGCAACTTAATTAAAAAGTCTAAGTAGCTTAAAGCTTATTTTATTACATTAGTTTAAAGACTTTTTAAATATTTTGTAAACAACCACTTTTTACTTTATTTTAAATATGCATATTTATATTTATTTAAACTGTTTAAATTTGTTTAAAAAGACAATGTGTCAATCATAATTTAATTATTTTATTGTATTTTTTATTCTGCGTGTAATGTAGCACGCTAAACTATTTGATAATGAAAATAAAATAAAAATAAACTTAGTATTTAAATCGCTCTACATGGCAACCCTGAGTTTAATTGTTTACAAAGTATAACGTCAGCTGCACTATCGTCGGTGTTCATGATCACATCACGCCACTTCCCCTAACACTAAGAGGAGCAACTCAAAGTGGCACAAGAACACGGCTATCCTAAAAATTACGATGAATATTTATTAAATTCTAAAACATGTATGTTACTTATTTAATAGATCTTAAATAGTTATACATAATCATAGAAAACTTTGTGCGTAATAATAATTAAAAGTGAGAATAATTTGTTATTCGTGATTATGGTCCGACATGTTTTAGTTTTGAATTTATTTTGATTTTAATTAAAAATAAGTGTTCAACTAGTAGGTAACCATATTACAAGCGTACCATAATTAAATTACTCTTCTCTCTCTCTACGGTCTCACTACGGTCCTTATTTCACATCACATTCTGTTTATAAAATCCGTCCCAGAGCTCGACGTAACTCAGTTACTGCATTTACGTGAAATGTAATAACTGTGGTATTACGGCTACGTACGTATTTCGTCGTCGTCCGCAGTTCTCCACCTGATTGTTCCTGCACTCGGCCGAGCGTCTCCAACGTCCTCACACCGACTGGCTTCTCAGCGCCGATCTTTGATTGATTGAAACGAGACGTTGTTTGACTGGGAGCTTTTGTCGTCTGCGCTGTAACTGATGCTGTGAAGGCAATATGAAATGTGCTCTTTTTACTTGAACATTTTTCATAATATACACGACTACCGACGTCCATAGACATCCGCAAATACGATATACACATGCGTCGCCCTCCTTCCTAATCCGCCTTTTTAGGCTACCGTGTAAGTAACACACTACACTAATAGCGACAGGACAGCTCTCACTTTGCCGGTAATTTAACGTATACATCTTGATTACAAATTTTAAAGTTACAGGTCAAGTCATGTTCATAAATGGTTTGTAACTTTTCGGTACCCCACTGGCGAGGAAATGGAAAGGGCAGCACATGTTAATTACAATTACATGGAAGTCTTAGGGCTTCGTTAGTAACCAAAAGGCTTCAACCACTTATACTAACATAAATTTTAATTGATTACTAGTTTCGATGATGAGTCAAATATATAGTCCTTTATAATTGTACCCTTCTTTTTTGGTAACTTAGGGGAATACCTTTAAGTACGCTTCCCAGGAGTCCGGGTGGCTCAACCGGACACAGTTTCGGGCTCGGATATTCGGCCCCCTCGGCGAGAAGGCCACACTTTTCCTCCTTAGATACTGTCCGGCTGCCTCTGAACAGTCCCTACTACAACGTCGGAACCGTACAAAGGGATACCACCTTGACCCCTGGTCCCAATACTCCAATGAAGCACGCCACGCCGATTGTCCTAACCCACGCCGCCATCTGCTGATTCAGAGAGACGGAAGACTGCAGCTGAGCTGCTCTTAGTCAGGCCTCTCCCCGCTAGCCTATCCGGTATGGGTAGCCCAGACCTTGTATATCATAAAATCATGCAAGGCTCCCCTGCGCGACAATGTAGCAGCAACTTCGGGGGAGATCGTTGTACCTCCTACCCAGTCCCCACCAATTGTAATTTGATGACTGAAATGCAATAACAAGACTTGCGAAAACATTAAAATATATTGGTCTGGAAACTTCTACAGCAAGCTAATTTATAGAGTTTTATCGAGTGATCATAACGAACAACTGCCTGTTGAGTTTAGGGAGAGGTAGTGGCATGCTCCAGCCGAATTTGTCCGGCACGACCGACGCGCGAGAGACTGCCGCATCGTGATATGATGGAGCACGCTTGCTCCATCGTCGGCCAAGTCTACACTTTCCACCAGGTGAGGCAGTGTCCAATCACAAACCTATCTATTATTAAATAAATTTAAAAAAATTTAAAAAAATAATAAAAAAGAACAAAAATCGACATAACATCAAAATATACGTATGGTTCAAAATGAGATGAAATTCTACCAAATTCATTCCGCCATTATTCTACGAGAAACAATCACGAAACCCCCGAAAAAAAATATCGCCATCGTCGCGTCCGACATGAACAAACTTGGTATTGAACAGAGGAGGCGATCGTTACCGACGCGCCTTGTTAGCGGGCGGACAAACAAATGACTGCCGACCAACTAACTAGCGCAGATATTTCATCTCGGGCCATAGACGATGAGGCTCACTGTGGAAGGTATATTAATTGATGCTATCTTATAGCAGAAAAAGTATCTGCATTGTTTTTTGAAGAGAAACCTTATAAGTTGGAAACGGGAAAAATATTGAAAGTTCGCAGCATCAATATATTACGTAACGTTGAAAAGTGGAGCTACGGTGAATCGTTGCATACGTAGCAATACGTAGCAGCGCTACAGAAGTGTACGCACAAGTATGTTGTAGCTTGATAATTAATTTTCACTTCTATTTGTAGACCTTTTTATAGTGGGTAGCCCTCATACCCAACCGTCCGTGGTAACATCAGGGTTATGCCGGACTCTTACCAGCTAAACCCCCACTGTGCTTTCTCCTTGCACCTCTCGACGGGAACACGGGCGTGCTTTCGCACTTATCCACGAACCCGTCGGTGCCTGACTGCCCCCGTAGGCCCTCCACGTGGAGCAAGGAGCTCCCCTACCACAGTAAGGCGCACCAGAAAACACAAGGGCGTGCATTACTTCCAAGGCCCCCATCCACAGGGTGGCGGACCAAATCCGAGACCGCCACACAGGGTCCAACCATTAAACCCCAGAAGACAGGGAAGACGGCAACGACACATCGCATCTCCTCTTCCTCTGCGGCCCCACCGCCAACACATCAGACGGTGCGCCCCCGTTCGGTCGCGGGAGACAGGGCGCACAGCAACGACACACCCATACGTCTCTTCTCCCGCGACCCCTCCTCCACGGACGCATCCAGAACGGGACCCTGGCCAAGCCAACTCGGAGCGTCCCTTCCTGGGATCCGTGATGGTCCAAGCCACGGTTACTAAGCCCCCTCACCACGACAAGGTGGAGATCCGTCAAGGGATCTATTTGTAGACCTAATTATTGTTTTGTGTTATACCTCATAAATTATGTACATGTAATTTTAGGTAGAACTTAGCTAACTGCACATCAAAATCAAATTAAATCAATTTAATATATTGGATATCTTGGGACCTCGGAACGTGTAGACCTCAGATCGGTTGGAAATTCGATTTTTAATAATCGTATAATGTGAGATATTTAGAATTACCATGTATCTATTATTTATTTTAGTGAAATCACTTCATCTTACTTAAATATCAAAGTCCAGCAGAAACTATTGTACCTAGAAACTTAAAACTTTGGTACAGGAGTTTTGTAATGATGTAGCACTAAGAAATTATTTTAAGAAATTCAACCGCTAAGAGGGTGAAATAGGGTGGTGAAGTTTAAAAGGAAAGAACGAAAATGTCTCATCTCTAAACTTAGCAGTATGAATAAATATATGCTATTTACGTAATATATTTATTCAAATTGCTAAGTACCCATATTTTTATTTTTGACTACCAACGACAATGACACGGATCGGCTAGTAAATACGAGTATATACATTATACATACACGTTAAACTTATATCGTCCCCCGTTTTTGCGTCGGGGCTAAAAATACGCAAACATCTTGATGAGAGAACACTCATCTCGAGAATCAATATTGATTGAGTTCAAGGGTAACAAATTGGGACAGGCTCCGAGACTAGAACAGCCTCCGAGATGTTCCTACGCCGGTAATTTGAGGATTTGCAATACATTTCAGTAGTTAAAAACGCTCTTTAATATCTGTTTTACTTTGCTTTATTATATAGTGAAGACATAGCTATCAGCAACTTACTATGTATATGAGATATGTCAATAAAACTTGTGTTGCAAAGTTCAAAGGAGTATGACGTCGAAAATTGCCTTTTGACAATTACCAGCGCATGCCATAAACTTTTTTACGCTCATAGACATTTGCAATATTGTACATCGTTCTGATGTGATGATAAACACTGACTTCAATACAGTAGACGATGAAGAGGTGATGATGATCGATAAGCTAATAACCTACACCTAGTATATAAACTGAGTTACTCGATACACAACTAATTTCGCACAAACGATTAATTAACGTAAATCGATACATCGTTAATACATCGCATAATCGGTTTCTCGGAATATTTCAGGCGACTTTGATTCCACGAATTATTCCCCGTTGTGTCGGCAATAATCCACAGGGGGATTACGTAAGCGACAGTCGGTAATATAAAGCGATTACCTCGGCTTACAGGATGTTGTATAATTGACATGTTTTATTATAACACGCCAGCAAAGTTGGTTTACTGCAGATGGGATCGAGTGTATTTGTATTGGTTGAGTTTCGCTGATATTTTGATGTATCCATTAGATACCAAATCGACTCGATTTTTTTTACAGTTTATGAAAGAGAACGTCCAGCGAGACCCGTTTCATAGCAACCTCATCTATCGCATAACTGTTGGTGGATGTGTCGCCCTTCTCCCCACCAATGAGACATAGGAAACTCATAAGTAGCATGAAATGGGACTGCGTGGTTGTCACTTCACGGCAGTAGCTACTATGTGAGCTAGAGATACGTCCCCGGTCGTGGTGGGAACTAAAACTACTGGGGAAGTGTCTTTTTATCCCAGTATGTGGTGGCTATGGTGCCTCGTGAAGAAAGCAAGGGCGAGGTTTGGAGTATAAGTAAAAGTAAGTAAGTAAGTATTCGAAAAGACTAATTCTATTGCATCTTTCCGAAAAAGTTATTCTCCCTTCCTGTAGTAATGAAGTTATCTCGGTAGGTTCTTTAGTTCTTCACATTTTAAAGCCTAATTATATTTAATTATTTTTTAAATTTAATAAAGACTGATTTCTCTTAGACAATACTTTTATCAAGCTATGATATAATCATAATAAGTCCTGTCCGTTACAGTTACTATACAACGGAAATATATTTTACGAATTACAAAATTTTATGTATTTAATTAGGACTAGCAGCGTCGCGCTTCTTCACCTGCATGTCATTCGTAATTTTGGAGTTTTTACCTTTTTATTAGTATTTATTGCCTGTTAAACTTCTGTATTTTTGAATGAAAGTTTCATTAGAATCGGTTCAGCTATGCCAGAGATGTCTCCATACTGACGTAATGACAGGAGAGCAAATAAACATTTTCAAAACGTTTCTAACCTAACCATTAATAAATCATAAATAGTACACTAAAATTGATAAAGCCTAGTCATCTTTTAATCACTGACGGAAATTACTACAAGAAATAAAGGTTTTATTATAAAAATGTCTAATAAAATAAACTTTTTAAATTAAGAAATAGAAAAAGTCGTGTTCTAGATGTATCACATCTATAAATCTATACTAATATTTTAAAGAGGAAACCTTTGTATTTTTGTATGTTTGTATTGAATAGGCTCAAAAACTACTGGAGCGATTTCAAAATTTCATTTACCATTACTTAGACGGATTCTTCCGAATCCGTATAGCCTATATTTTATCACGAAAAAATGTTCCTATGGGATGCTATGAGATGTTTTTCACGGGATCGAAATTTGCGCGGATGAAACCGCGGAGCGCAGCTAGTATATGATAAAAATGTGATGAACAGCGCAGCGGCAGCGTCGGACCCAGTGAGTGTGAGCCGAGCAACACGTTCCGTCAGCAGAATTATTGAATTTGAGGCTCACTTCGGAACGTCTTTTACAACTACACGTCTGAACATTGTGCAACTGAATTTTATTGAGGTTTCAAACCTGTTAGTCTACTTTTTATAAACTTCCTCATCATCTACGGTTTAGTGTACACTAATTCAATGTATTACGTAACATATTTTTTTACGCGACTGTTGGTAAAGTATAAAGCAAACCCCAATGGAACATTATTGTTATTTCATTTTACGCCTCTCAATCTCTAACAGTAACTTGCAGATCTTAATAAATGCTACTATAATACCATAATAGTTAATGATATTATTACATGTTTGAGACTATTGCCTTTGGTACACATATTGTACTTATTTTACGGGTTCAAACACGAAAAAATATTTATAAAGGTACTAGTCAAAACCTTTTCTCGACGTTTCGACTGGGTAACACCAGCCGCAGTCACGAGCCCAGTCGAAACGTCGAGCCAAGATTTTGACTAGTTACCTTAATAAATATCTTATCGTGTTTAAACCCGTGTAAAAAATAAATAATGGCATTATTGTGAATAAATTCATACCGATGTTAAGCCGCATCTGTGTGCGAATGCTGCGTGCTGTGTATTAATTTAGCAAGAACTTATAAGAACCTAAATTACAAATAGAGGTAAAAAGCGAAAAATGGAAAATTATAATAATATCTCTGAAAAAAAAGTGTGTGCATTTGACAACTGAAGTAGACTATTGATTTAATACACAAATTCATTACGGCAGTTACAATGATATAACATGTCATATGATATTTATTTTTAATTACAAAAAAGTTTCACTTAAATCGAGTTCGAAATTTGAATTTGAATGACAAGTTTAATTGGCCTCGCCCGATCACATATTTTTGTAACGCTTTCGCCAGGTTACTCCACATGTCAAACGCGTGTATAGAAGTTTTACTTCAAAAACCATTACAAACATTGCACCTTCAGTAACTGCTACAACATTATTTGTTCTGTCTTATAAACAGAACGCACTACGTATGCGCCTGCAAACGTAAGTTTGTCGACTCTAAGCTATCATGATAGTGTCACCCGTTGGTACAGAACCACCGGAGCGTGAGTCTGAAATAATTTTCCTACCAACAAGTTGTTCTTGATACTGATATGTTTTTCGAAATTCCGATTTCTTTGATTTTATCTGAAAAGAGACAAAGGATATTTTTGTTGATCAAATTTTAACTATCCAAGGGGGAAGTCCCTTATCAATAAATTTCTTTATCAAGACTGGATTGTAATGATTATCATCTCTGATTATATTGTTATCTAGGATCCGGTTTATATAAATACCATCGCATTTACAATGACAGTCAGTAGACACAGCTTTATAATAAACATGAAGTTCGTAGCACTTGCCTTTCTCTTTGTAACCTTAGTTGCCGTCGCGCAGAGTAGTCCAGTTGGTGAGTTCTCTTGTTTTTTATCTATAAGCACAGACAATAAGCTAATGACCTCGTGACACAGCTAGTCTCAGTAGCCGTTCTGTTACGAAGTGGCTCGATTTTTAAGAAATGTTGTATGTTTTCGTTAGTCCTGACAATATGTAGTAAAGTATATTTCGTACCGACATTTCTAAGGGATCGCAACTTACGAGTATGTGGTTAAACAGTGGTGCCCAGTATTTAATATTTATTTATTTGTTCTTTTATATTTTATTGTAGTTTTAATCTTAATTGTCTTTTTCAATCATGATTCTAAGTTATATATAACTAGCTGCCCCCGCGGTTTCACCCGCGTAACTTTCGATGCCGTGATAATATCGGGACGAAAAATAAACGTTGGACGATTCTCAGACCTACTCGATGTGACTGTACTACATTTCAGAGGAGTTCAATCACGCACACCGTGACACGTGAATTTTAGATATTAGATTGTAAGCGATTTTATCCCAGCGAATATTATGAGACGATACCAGCCGCTCATGAAACATTGACAGTGCACGCATTTTGAGCAACACTACCCTTGATGTGCGAATTATAAAGATGAGAAAATAAGTAACAAACTTGAAACGGATTCTATCGCGTTCGATGCAAATATCCACTTGCAGAATATGATGAAATCTCCGCAATGAACGAGTCTATCAATTCGTTGGTCCCCTGATATATAGGTACTCCTCACACTTTCTCTCATGTAAAAGTTTAAAGAATCTTAATCATGAGCAACATTCGCGTAAATATACGAAAACTATAAGTAACAAACTATAAAATAAAACAAAGTAAAAAATAAATTAAATTGTTATCGACACATGCAGTTGATAAAATGAACTGGTGTGATACTGGAAGACATTCAAAATCAATTTGAAATGGTTTTATAAGTTTCAACATTATTGAATGGATGTGACAGTCTCGCCGGAACTAACATTTGACTCTCATCGTTACAGACGACGCCGGCTCCCGCTCCCCGAGCGAGCTGACGGGCCCGAGCGAGCACCTCATCACAGCAGAAGACCGCGCCGCCATGGGCGTCCCCAACGCCCGCATCTGCACCTTCTGGCAGTGTCAGAACATCTGCGTGTCTCTTGGCTTCAGGAACGGCATCTGCGACGCCTGGGGCACGTGCCGGTGCTCCAACTGAAGTTGAAATATAAACTATCGCCTCAATGTTTACTTTTATTTATTTCTTGGAAATAATGAGTGAAAAAAAAATAATGAATAATTCATTATTTTTGTTTTCAATTTTTGTTTTATGAATTACTGTAGAATGTGAATTATTACTGGAAGATTTACTTCCCTTTTTATACGTACAGGGGGCTGACTAGAAGTAGTATGCTTAGATGACTATCGTCAGCCATATCATACATGCTACACAGATGCTCCTCTTCCTCCTTCCCTCGCTATGGGCACCGGAAACGTAGACAGCACAGGAAGGTAAGAGGTAGTCCACACTGCATGCTTGCATGCAGTCGAATTGGGCCGGCACGACCGGTGAGGTACCTCTCGCTTACACGAGACTGGCGTAAAGTGACAGCTGTGCTGTCGCGTTTCAGCGTTGCGGCATGTAAGTAGCCGGTGGCCCATGGAGGTGGGAGGATAAAGGAGGGCAGCGCATCTGTATAGCCTCTATGTGGATGTTTGTGGGCGTCGGTAGTCATGAAAATGGCTCCAGCTGCTCGTTTGCCCTCCTGTATCATAAAAAGAAAAAAAAACGCAACAGCGGCGGTCACTTTGTAACACCATCGAATAAGCAAGAGGTCGTGCCGGCACGATTCAGCTGGAAAGCAGCTTGGCACTGTTCTTTGAAACTCATTTAGGTTTGCCAGTTGAGGCATAAATGAGGCGTAAAGAATATTATAGCTTTGCATGACGCATGTAGACCGCGACGTAATGAGAAGGTCTGATGGGTTTCGCAGTCGTGTTAGCTCCATGAAACATCGTACAGGGCGGCAGTCCGACACGACCGGAGAGACATCGAGACCGTACAGGACGGCAGTCCGACACGACCGGAGAGACATCGAGACCGTACAGGACGGCAGTCCGACACTACCGGAGAGACATCGAGACCGTACAGGACGGCAGACCCACACGACCGGAGAGACATCGAGACCGTACAGGGCGGCAGTCCCACACGACCGGAGAGACATCGAGACCGTACAGGGCGGCAGTCCCACACGACCGGAGAGACATCGAGACCGGTGACTTCACGTGATATCCGAAACACGCCGATATGCCAACTTCGGACTGTTAAAATATCGAAAAATACCAATAACAAAATATTTTTTTCCGATCTGGGACGCGAACCCGAGACCTCACGACATGTGTTTAATTTATAATAAAAGTAACACTTTACTGTACAAAACTCTAGATATTCAGAAATCACAGACGACCTTTCTGTTCCTACGTCTATTAGGAACGAGTGCACGTTAGGAAACCGCCGCGGACCGTCCCCTGCGGACCGCCGCTCGCGCCGGCTGAGGTCAATTAACTTGTACAATTACATTTATATAACGTTGCTGTCAAGAGGTTTAAATGTAAGTTCACTTTATGTGCCCGTAATTTAACTTTACTCAAGGGTCATTGTATGTAGTTAGTCACTGTTATAATAATTAGCGAAAAAGCGCAGCAGCAAAATATCTCGAGATTTTTATTATCATTTTATTTTATATTATTGATTACATAAATTTAAATTACTATGCTAAAACGCAAAGCCAAAGTCTTATAGTCTTTCCGTAAAGTGTATCACAAAATTGGTAGTGGGAGTACATTATTTTGTATATAACAAATTAATTGAACAATTCGATTAAATAAATGTGCTAGTTGTTATTATTTTCACGCGCTACCCCAGATTAAAAAATAAATGGTCAAAAAAGACCCAAATTTGAGTGAGATACGAAGAATTTTCAGCCGCGAGCCAATTTGAAACTTTTCAATTTCACTTTTTTCACGACTGATCCAGTAATGACGTCACTCACAAATACGCGTCGCTCGAACAGGGTTGACAAAACATTAATTAACAACTTCTGGAAACACTTTTTCTGGTAAATAATATTTTTATAGCTGTATCGTACTAGAGGTAGCTTGAGTTTCGATCATTAATATTCATAATTAAACAAATTATGATTTTATAAAAAAAAAATATCTTCGCCCCCAATAGAGATAAAGATTACATTTTTTTTAAAATAGTTAAAAAATCGACTTAACTCAAATATAAATTTTCACATCGATACGAAAAATTGCCCCTTGGCAAAATGTGAAAACGTGCGGACCAAAAATGGGCCATTTTTCGGAGGCCATTTTAAAGACGATAACGATCGAAATTGGACCAATACTTTTCATATTTTACCATTAATAAAATATAAGTCAAGAGGCAAAAAATAAGCACCCATAAGACGACTTCAACCACGGGAAGGTTATAAATTTTTACTTTACTTTTTTTTAGCGTTTATTGTCAATACCTCAAAAAGTTGTAAAAATTTTACAAAAAAAAATTATGGTACGTGTAAATTGTTGAAAGGAATATTTATGCACAGTTACAAGCGTACAGGAACATTATAAAAAAAATAAAAATATTTAAAAACATGCGTGTTTTTGATGGTTTTTTGCAATTATTTAAATAATTTGTTGACCGATTTTGAAGTTTAAGGTCTCAAAATGACCACATTATGATCACTTTAAAAGGATAAAAATTTTAAATCGATATTGTTTGTTGTTTTTTAGTTATCTTAAAAAAAACTGTTTTTTACCTATAAAACCATTTTTTAAACAGTCTTATGCAACTCCAAAAATGACACACTAGATTTTCTCTCATTGTGTGTGAACAGACCAACCCATTTTTGCGCTTAATTTGCTGGACCTAATTACAGTAAATCATTTTCCTCTAGCAACTGGGCTAAGTGGCATATTAACATGTTATATGATATTTATTTTTTAAATACAAAAGTTTTAGATCGAGTTTGAATTTTGAATTTGAATGACAACTTCCATTGGCCTCTCCCGATGTGTGATTTTTGTAACGTTCTCGCCAGTTTACTCCCCAAGTCCCCCGTATATAATTTTTACTTCAAAAACTGTATGCTTCGCACGTGAATGTAACTCACTCTGAAAGCCAAAGTTGCGCTTCTCATGTTAAAGACGCGCGATTTTCGTTCATTATACAAATGTCCGATTAGTAATCCTTGAACCGAAATATTAATCTCAGGAGTTTAAAAGAATTTTTCAATTAACTTTCCCAGCTAGTTCGTGCCTGTCATTTGAGAATCGCAAAATTAAGATCACTTTTACGCCTGACGTCACATGCCATCTACGGCGTAAAGTTTCCCGTCGCCGACAGCGCAGTTTATTATATGTTAAGTTATAGTCTATTGATTTGTTTATAAAGTTCTATTCATTACATTATTAAGTTGGTATAACCTTGTAGGCGCTAGTAAAAAACTCACGAGAATTTTGTTTACTTGTTGGTTGGCTGATTGCTGTAAATATGACCTTATTCTTTTATTTTCCTCTTACATAAATTTATCGAAGCTATTGCAGTAAGTGGTACTGCTGCCCTGCCATGTTGTCGTATTTGTGTGATCAATATTTGGACGGGAGCAAAAAAGCATATATTTTTTTTTATGGTATAGGGGGCAAACGTGCAGCCGGAGCCATTTTCATTACTACCGACGCTCATAGACATCCGCATAGAGGCTATACAGATGAGCTGCAGAGCAAAGGAGGGTTCTTTCTCCTATCACCTCCATTGGCCACCGGTTACTTACCTGATATCTGATATCTCTTCAAAAAAAAGATTAAAAGTTGTATGATATAATAAATATTCTATGACACCAATTCGTTTGGATTTCTGAGTATGTAATATGCAAGTAAATATCAATATTTGTGTAGGAAAAAATATGTATCTTTCTAGTAAACAATATTGTTTGAGTGTGTATCACGATTGTTTATCAAACAGCCGATGTTTACGAAGAGCGAGGTCAATGTTTTGTTTATTCTTTGTTCTGTTTTTCTTAAACGGGCTTTTAAAAAATGTAACTTTTCGTTTTCATCAAAATTTATCTTTACTTCTGAACTCAGTATATGTATAATGACGAATAATTTGTAATAGTTTTATTAGAGCCAAGCTTCGGAAT